>JAFNEN010000794.1:0-157037 GCA_019343175.1 Oedothorax gibbosus
GAAAATGGAATTTGCATGCTATTTCAATGTAGATTAAATTTTTAGTTATTTAAATTTTAAATATACTTCTAATTTAAATTTTTTAATGAAATTTGGTATGTAACATAGCCTGATTTTTTGCTTCAAAATGATGTATCCCACTTGTTTGTGCGACTTGCGGTTCGTTCTGTGAAAGTGGGTGACAGACAGACAGACGGACTGAACGATTATAATAACTTCCACTTTTTACGTTATAAAAGTAGTGTGGAAGCTAAAAGAAATCAATGAAATAATATATTTGGCCAGGTGATGACGCCACTGTTCTGAATCGTTTAATTACCAAATAGTATCTGAAATTTTCTTTTCTGCTGAATGTACGGTGAAGGCGGTGAAAATAATAAGATGATATTTAACATTTACGAATTGCCGCCACGTTGAAAATTTACATTTTAAAAATAGGCATATTTTTTATTTAAATAAAAAGCAAATTATTTTAATTTCTAGTAAAAATATAATGATTCTTGAGTAGCACAAACCCAGAAGAAGCATCATTATTATAAATTAAAATTAATTTTAGAATTCAAGCTTTTAAATTGCCGAATTGTCATTCTAACAAGTTTTTTTTAAGCTTTGGCTTTTAAATGTGAACAAAAATAAAGCTAATTCGTAATTAAAAGAAATTAAAAGCTAAAATCCTAGTTTTAATAACTGCAATATATTTCAAGGCATATGCCAATGTCCTTTTACAATGAAAAAGAAGAGTACAGTTATCTCTGCAAAATGGTGTTTTTCTTAGTTGGGTCACACATACAGATTATCAAGTAGTGCTTTAAATTAGGGACTGCTATACTTGTGCGAAAATCTTGCGCGTGTAATCGTTGTTAAAAGTATGTCATCTTGATAAAAACATGTATTTATCGCCTTACATAATTTCTACGTAAAACAATGCTTTTTTTTTAAAACAATTAATTGAAATGACTAGTAAAACAAGAATTAAAAAAAAACTTATTTTTAAAAATTCGTGTTATCTTGCATCTCATTACATGTAATCTTTTTGTTTATTTTACAGGTTTATTTTCCTTGTGGGAACTTAGTATACACAGCTTCCTACATAAGTGACGCAGAAAAGTCTACAAACGTTTCCTCATGAAAATTCTTTGCTTGAAAAGATAAAAAAAAATCTACTCAGTGAAACGAAGCAACTGATCACATATTTGAACGGAAATAAAATCTGTAACACTACTTGAAGGAAGCTCATAATCGTTTTTAATATACTGAAGAATTCCTAGGTCAAATAATATGGTAGTTAAAACCACAACGTTTATACATGTTTTTCATTTTATCTCGTAACATTTAACCTTGGAAGATAAAGCTTTTACTGTGGTATGACAAACATCTTTAAGATCCATTCAAATAAAAATTTACGACTTTACAGTGGCTCGGTTCGGATTTCCGCAAACACCGTGCATAAACTTCACATATTTGATTTATTTTCGCTGATTGACTGAATGTAACTAATTACCACAACACAATATTTGACGTGTTATTTAAATTTTTACTATATAGAGTAAAGTTTTTTTTTTAAATGTTAATGAATTGAAAAATTTTCTCAATTAATTCCACCACTTTATCCCCTGGCATTTTTGGTTTTCGGTTGGTTGCATATTCTTTCAAGCGTATTCAAACCCGTTAGAATTTTCATAAAAAGTAATAATTCTTTTAATTAATTTCTTTTGAAATTGCAGTTTTTAATTTAACAAAAAATTAAATGTTATTTTTCTTGTAACCTAATCACATTCATTATTATTACTTTTGCATATTAGGACTCTCAGTAATAATTTATTTCCTGAAAGGAGATACGATAGCAAATAAGTCTAAAAAAACCTTTTTATCAGGAAATGAGAGTAGTAGGATAAAGTAGATTGTTAGAAAATTCCAAGCGGTGATTTTATATTTCTGCATGGCTCGGGGAATACGCCACTGAACTATACACGATGGACGTCGGTCTTGACATCCGTTTCCTCTTCGGCCCTTACGCCACTGCGTTCGCTGCAGGGGCGTTATTCGCCTTCTGCATGGCCCTCATCAAAGAACGCTACAAACCAAAAAGAAGAGATTCCGCCCCGGAATCCTCGGTCCGAAACCCGGAACCGGAATTCCCGGACGAGACCGAGTCGGCCGGACTCACCAAGTACAGCAGCATGGGATCACTCTGCGACACCAAGACTCTGGAGGAACTGGAATTCGTTCCAAGATCTGTCCCTTGCATCTCGAACTTCCCAGCTTTTGATGGCGGGAAAACGGTGACAGGTATCGGAGGACTCCCGTGCATCGCGAAACTCCGGAGTTTCACGTTCAGCGACGATTTGATCAGCCTGGAGAGGCGATTCATGAGATACTGTGACGGTTTCGAGACGCCCAAGAGCCACAGCTATTCCTTGCCGAATTTCCAGGGTTCCAGATCGCAGCCGTTCGTGCTCGGAAGTGTTTACCATCAATTCCAGTCGCCAAGACGCCGATCTCGGTTTCTTGGTTTCTGCAACTGGAAGCCGTTTCAACAGGGCAGGAAGACTGTCTCTCTGGAGTGCCCTAAGTTGCCAGTTGTGTACGACCCGAACGTGCTGACAAAAGCAGCCAAAGCTGTCCTCAGGAACAATTTTAGGGGAATGGAAAGCTTGGTGTTGCAAAAAGGAAAAAGTCTTCCCTGTTTGCCCTTCAAACATATTAATATGGAAAAGTCGAATTATGATACAAAATGTCCCGATGCAGTGCACCGATCGGTAGATTTCCCCCCAACAAACTCGGAACTTATTGAATATTTAAGTTCGGACCAAGATAGTAATTTCTCAGAGACATTATCACAAGATTCAGATATCACAACAAAATATCAAAATTTGCATTCTTATGATAAAGTTTGTCAAGAAAGGATTACGATTTCTGAAGAAACTGAAAACAAATGGGATAATTTTACATCTAGCGACATAATCAAGACATTCGAGAACTTTGCAGCGGATCCAAATGATATTGAAAATAAAAAAATGGGCTTAGACACCCAAAGAAATTCAAATAAGGCAACACAGAATTTTTCACATTATAAGGAGGATAAAATTTTACAATCGTACATGGAAATTATCAATTGCAGTAAAAAATTAACCGAGTTTTATGAAAAAGAAATGTCAGTTTTTGAGGGAGATGTTAATTTTTTAAAATTAAAACATGAAAACATAAATTTAAAAACTAAAAAAAAAAAGTGTCAAGGATTAGGGAAAATAAACGAAAAAGGACATAAAAGTTCTTATCGCGAGAAACAGAAATTTTCGGAAGAAATATCATTTGAGTTAAAAAATTCGTATCCAGGTAATGAAAATAATTTAATTTCAAATAATTTTTCCATGTCGAATAATTCATTCGTTAAAAATGCATGCCCTAGCACTGAAAATGCTATTCGTTCCGAAAAAAAGACAGAATATTCCAAAAATCAAAACCCGTGTTCTGAAGAAAAAGCAAACGATCAAGCACCTTCGGAATTTCCTTGTGCACTTGAGAGTTCATTTTCGGGCGGGTTGTCGGAGCCTGCTTTGCGTAACTGTCACAACACCGGAGTCAGAATCGAGGAGGAAAAGTCAATAAATAGCGGAATCCACAACTTGGGCAAGATCCAAATCCGAAAAGCGGATGAGGATCCGAAGGTGAAAAAAGAATTCCTCCTCTCGCTCTGCGTGCAGCAGCGGAGAACAAGAGAGCACTTCGCAGGAAAGCCACTCGTGACAAACGATCGTGACGTCACGGGGGGTGGCGGCGGGCGGGGGGGACGCGCCGCAGCAGACGATTCGGGGAGAGAAGAGAAGCGGCAAATGGACCGAGGGACGCGAGCCCGATCAGTCGGCGGTTGGGAGGTCGTCTGCGCTCCCGGGCGCGTGTTCGAATCGAACGTGTCGAGCGAGACCGTGGACGGCGTGACCACTACTATAGTGAGCAGCGTTTCCTCGACCACGGATCCGTGGTCGGACATCGTGGACGCCACCTTCTACGACGCCGTGGACAACATGTCGGTGAGGACGGTTATCACGACCACGGACGGACAGTACCGGACGTCCCAAGGGGCGCCCGTGGAGCATATTTACGTGCAGGACAAGGTGGTGGTGAGCCCGACGCGGGCGGCGTTTCGGATACGGAAGCAACAGGAGCAGCCCTCTGTGTCGGATAAGTGTGTGCCTGCCCCTTATCGATCCAACGGGATTTCGCACAATAATGATGGACAAGCGCCCTCGGATCCGCGTTCCCCACAGGATAAGTGTACAGCGAGCCCGGTGCGCCCCACTCGATTGAAAGGGGGTAAACAAACCCCGAGCCCCGTCCTGTCCCCCACCGGGACGACGAAGCCCGCCATCCCGGCGAAGCCCCCCCACCTGGTGCGGGGGCCCATGGACCCGCCCTACCGGCCGCACTACGAGGAGTACATGGCCGAGGGGAGTGTGGCCGCTCCGCCAGAGGGGCGCCCCCTGCTGGAGGGGGAAAGCTCGCCGCCCCGCGTCAGCCGGCTGCTGGGGCTGCTCAGCCGGGACGAGGAGCGGCGGAAGAAGGCATCGATCGGCGGGGAGGAGAAGGAGGAGTGGGACTCCATCCTGAGCGGCGTCTTGGCGAGCGTCTCGGAGCTGGAGAAAGTCGCCAAGGACGTGGGAGGAGGAGCGGATGAGGAAGATGCTGCGGAAGAGGAGAGAGATCAGTCGGCCGCCATGGACGAGGAGGCGCAGACGGTGCCCAAGGAGGAGACGCCCACCAAGATCAAGAGCCTGCGCTTCAAGCTCGACCCGGACATCTTCGACGTGCCATCGGACGACAGCTTCTACGACGACGATGTCGAGGACGAGGGCAACATGAGAGGCTGGCGGACGCGATATAAAGTGGGGGATGAGCCCGTGCGGCTGGTGTCGGTGCAGGCGAGCGTGGTGCCGGCTGGCCAGAAGATGACGGTGGCGCGGCCGGTGGGCATCGACTTGCGGGTGCGGCTCACCACCGAGGGGGGCAAGCGCGCCCACACCTCCCCCCTGCAGCAGGCCAAGAGGCGCTCGCCCGTCTCGGACAGGGGGTGGTGCCAGGAGCTGTCCCCCGTCACGGAGAACGTCGACTGGAGGGACACCTTCACCCCCAACGGGAATTCAACGCCTAGTGAAGGGGCGAAGCCAGTGCCCAACGGGATCTTGAAGACCCCCTCGCCCAAGTCCGAAGGGGTCGCTAAGGATTCTGTCAATCCTTTTAAGGAAGAGGCCAAATCCAACGGAGTTCATGCGGACGAAAAGCAACAACAACAGCAGCAGCAACCACCCAAACCGAATGGCATGACCCATTGGAACCCTCCCCAAAAGAAGTTCTCCCTGCCCCGCAAGAAGTTCGAACCGGACCCGGAAGCCGTGGATCGCATCACTGGATACAAGACAGCCGTGGCCAAACCGCCCTTGCCCCCTCCCGTTTTCCTAAAAGTGAACACTCCCCCCACCACCCGGAACAGGGCGGAGATCGCTCGCAAGCAATACCTGATGGACAACAAGGCTGCCCTGTCGGCCTCCCCGAAACCGGACGGGAGCAGGAAGTTCCAGCAGTTCCTCGCCCAGGCTCAGAGTGACCGGGAGAGGCTGGTGACCAGTGTCCCCGATCTGGCGGCCATCGAGAAGGCTGTCCACGAGAAGTGGGCCAGGGAGAAGGGGTCCAGGGCGAGTCCGGCACGGGAGGACAGCCGGCTACAGCCGGACACCCCTTCGTCGAGGGGCAGCACCCCGGATGACGCGTGGTCCAGTTACGTGCAGACGTGCCGCAAGCACCTGGGGCGGCGCAGCCAGAGCATGTCCTACCTGGAGACAGACGTAGACCTGCCCCCCGTGGACGAGGACAAGTGGAGCTCCACCACCGCCCTCGACCACCCGGACAGCGACCACCCGACCACGGTGGACGACTCCTCCGACTTCGGGGAGAGCCAGGAGGACTTGAACGACTCCGGGCGCGCCAAGTCCGAGCACGAGCTGAGGATACAGCGCTCCCTGCAGAGTCTGCCTTTACCGGACTGGTACAAGCGGTCGGACAAGCCCAAGACGGGATTCCTGCTCAAGTCCTCCGAGAGGAAGGAGAAGCGGGGCTGGGCGGCGGCCAAGTCCCTTGCGTCTTCGACCTCCAGCCTGGCCTCGTGCGGGGTAAAGAGGCCCGTCCACTCGCTGAGGTCGTCGAGGGAGAATATTCCGTGGTCGCGGAGTTCCCCGTCGCCCGACGGGCCCGCCCTCTCCCTGGCCCTGTCGAGGGCCTTCCGCGAGCCCTACATGGGCTGGCGGGCCCGGACGTCGACCACGTCCAGCGGCGTGTCCAGCTCGCCCAACTCGTCGTGGTGCGGGGGCCGCTCCACGACCGACGAGGAGGCCATCCACGGCATCTCGTTCGACGGAGAGGACGTCGACTGCCTCGGGAAGACGACGTCGTCCGAGGAGGGGGGCCGCAGGGACGAGCCCCCTTCCCCCGACGACACGGGTGCGGATGCTGCCACCGTCTCCATGGACACAGGCGACCTCATCAAGCTGCCCGGGGGCGAGGACACCTGCGACGACATCAACAACATGTCGATGGACACCTGCGAACTGTTCGACGCCGGCATCGTCATGGACGAACTGCCATCCATCGTCTTGGCACCAGGGGGAGAATCCTCCCCCCAGGCGGACACGGGGGACGATATCGACAATCTGTCCACGGACACGACCACAGATTCCAAGAGGAAGGACACTCCGTGGAAAGACACGACGACGGACAGCCTCTCCAAAGTAAACGGCGGCACCGTGGACAGCTATTCCATTAGGAGAGACACTGACAGCATTTCTCAGAGTGGCAAATGTCCCTCGACGGGCAATATGTCGGACAGTGTCCATTCCAGGAGCAATGGCAGCAGTAAGGACCCCAAATCGAAGCGGTATTCCTACAGCAGGAGCATCTACCACAGCGAGTGGGGCGAGGAGGAGTCGAGGGGCGACCGCAAGGGACGGGCACACAAGGACCCCAGCCCGACCTCGCCCGACTCCAAAGTGATCTGGATCGAGTCCTCCTTCGTGGGGTCCAGGACTACCACTTCGATTGTGGTGCTGCCCCAGGGCAGGGAGAGCAAGGTGGAGGGAGACTGCGTCGAAAGGCCGGCTTCCAGATAGTAAGGTGAGTCCCACATTATTAAATACCATTTGTTTTTCAAAACCATGTTAATCCAATTCCAAAAGAAACCCAAGTACCCAAAGTGCCCAAACCTTATTTCAATATCGTCTACTGCTGGCTTTATAGCCTCTTTACACTACACAGTCCACATAAATTATAACTCCGTCAGGTAACAACGAACGCGTTAATAAATATATGCAATTATGGCGACTAAAAGTTTAGAACTAAATGCTGTGTTTGGTGATTTTTTATCTAAGGTTTATATATCGTGTGTGGAAGAGGTTCGAGGTGACAGTAACCCATTTGTTATCCCTTGTACATTATACTAACGTTACTGTGTTTTGAAAAATCTTGCACTTTTTACTGCCTGCGATAAGAAATATAAATAC
The DNA here is from genome assembly GCA_019343175.1 of Oedothorax gibbosus. Lineage (NCBI taxonomy): Eukaryota > Metazoa > Arthropoda > Arachnida > Araneae > Linyphiidae > Oedothorax > Oedothorax gibbosus. The sequence continues at coordinate 7,548 of JAFNEN010000794.1, forward strand.
GTAGAATTTTTGCTAAGAGTACTAAAAGGAATAAACATATCTCTTTAGGCAAAAGTAAATAAAGTTAAGTCGTTTGTTTATAACCCATCAACCCCTTTGCGGCCTAACAATCCTCAATCCCCTCTGATCCCTTTTCGCCTCGGATCAAAATAAGCTTGATGGTCACCAAAGCAAAAAAAAAAACGTTCCGATGCGAAGGTTTTGGAACGAATCCAGGTACCGATCCGATGCGTCTATTCCTCTGCGTCTTTTTATTTTAATCACAGAGTTTCAATCAGAGGCAGTGGCAACGGTAGATGTTTCAATTGTTTTTTGCTAGCTGGTTTAGAACTTTTTTTTCTATCTTTTATTTAGTATGTGCTTTATTTTAAGACTCGCTGAGTGGCGATGGATTTTGTTCTCACCTTTTCAATTAAAAAATAATTGGAGTTTGAAATTTCGAGAAAAGGAAAATAATGGCTTGGGTTATAATATTTATTTAAATTTAATGTAATTTTATTGTAAATCTGACACTGCTTTTCTTCACTGTTCATTTAAGTTGAAGTTACCCATCTGTATCCAATAAACCCAATATTTTCAGCACATTGATTATTATAAATGTAAAATAAGTGTTGAGTTTAAAAGATTGATGCTGTATTTCTGCTTAGTGATTATTAAATGATTATTATGGAAATATACAATATTTTGTTCCACAAATTATTTGACATATTTTTAAAATAAGAACACAGTTTCATGCATCCTGAAAATATGTACTAAAACCAGTCAACTTTGAACAAAAAAAACATATAAACATTAAAAAAATAATAACAAAGGACCTTAAAATATCACTCAGAACTACGCCCGACGCATTTATATACACTCGAAAGCGTTTTGCCCAAACACAACAAGTGAAAGGCTAACATTCCATTATTCCATTTTTTTCTATGTAGCTCGTTGGGTGTTCAATGATGTGCAAAAATCATCAACCCATTCAGCGAATTCACTTTTCCTCCCCCAGGCGTGCCAATCTAAAAAGGTCAACGGTAATTCGTGGCTTTAACCTTTCAGCAGTCATCTGAATCGACTGCGAATGCGTCATTTCCTTAATTTGCTACATTTTTTCTACAACGAGGCAACTGTAATATTTGGCTTGTCCTGTTTTCACATCTACTCTCTTTGAAAAAAATTTGTATTATTATATATTTTAATTGTTTAGAATTTTTCTATTTATAAAAGTGTAGGTTTTTTACTTCTTACACTTGGTATAATTGATATAAATATAGATGTAAATATTTCTATCTATGATTATAAACGAGTCAAATTCTTTGCTTATTTCAATTTCATCTGTAGGTAGCTAATAGCCGAGAAAAATTAGACTACAAAATTACCAAACTATAATGTTATTGGCATGGAAATTTTTCTCGTCTAAGTTTCGATCGTAGACCACAAATATTATATATTTCGTTGTGTTGATAATTGTCTCAATGATGCCGTACTGTAAAAACTCATTTGCCCATTCTATATATGGGCCCCATTATTGTGCCCATTTCTATATATATATTATTTATTATTCAAAGTTGTTTTTCTAAAATTCTTTAGAAGTTTTGGAAACGCATCCACTTCTCAAACCCAGCATGTAGGTTTAGTGCGACGCGAAGTTTATTCTAAGGAGACATTAAGAAATGGTTTGAATGCGCGTTATTTGAATAGATTGGCATTTATGAACATGTGCGATTGACGGTGACACAAACGTTGATTGTCAGGTCTAAGAAGTTCTTTTGAATGCACAAAAGGGTTTACGAGAGACAGAAGGTAGCTAATGTCAAGTTATGTTCAAGAAAAGCATTGTTTTAATCGCATTGTTAAAGGAATTTTGTTTATCGTTCATATAAGAGAACTGCCAAATAAGAGATGTAGCAGGTGCTTAATTGTAGATAAGATTTTCGATTCAAAATGATTGACATCTCTTACTTAAATTTAAATGCGCATTAAAATATTTCAGTTCAATTCTCGTAAACATCTGTTAATTGAATGCAATTCTTAAGCTGTTTAAAATAAACGCATAACTAAATATAAAGGGCTTAATATCAAAATTTAAATGTTTTTATGATTTTTAATTTATTTGATTGAGCTTTAAAAAAAAATCTTTTTATTATATCTGTAAATAGAAATAGGGTAAGATTTAAACAGCAACTTTCAATAAATTTTTCGTGTTCGAAAATGTACATGTTTGCGAAATGTAATGTACATGTTTTGAAAGCTCTGATTATGCAGATGTTATTATTTCTTTAAAAAATCTAATATAATCAGTTTCTGAAATATTAAACGTCAAATAAGGAAAATTTCCAGATAAAATACTGTCTATCTTTTGCTTAGTCGCAAACAAGATATTCGAATTTCTTAATCCGTTCCTGTTTACAAACGCTTCAAAAAGTAAAACGTTACGGTATATGTTTTCTGACTCATTTTTATGTCAGTAGAAACTTCACAAATCCGATTAAAAGGCTTTAGTTTTCTAACTTTTCAGTTTAAAGGTCTTATAATCCAGATCAGAATCAAGGAGCAAAAAGGATTTTTTTTTTAAAAAGTGATAATTATTTTAAACAGGGTTTGAAACTTATTTTTAGCATGGGTTTAGAAAATCAGATACGCATGTTAAATTGGAGTAAACATCTGGAACAATAAATCATGACTTCGAAGTAAAAGAGATAACATTTATTTTAACACTTTTTTTAAACTCACTTATATTTCTGCACTAAGAGTACATCGGTTTACTAAAGGCAATAAAAAAAATTTCTGAACAGTTAAAAACGTTGACGTTAAAAGGTCCTATAATCTACGTAATTTCCAATAATTGGCCATGCGAAATTAGACTACACTAGATTATCACCTCTTTTTGCCAATAAAAATATTGGTTTAACCCATCTAGAAAATGTTTACAGAGTGAAAACATTTTAACAATCGTAAACCGAAGACAAATGAATACATATCGAATATTGCCATAGCTACATGACTCACGTTTCTTACTTCCGTCAACAAAACTTTAACGATTTACCGCAAGCGACTGGTGGATAAAAAAAAATCATGATTTTTAATTGCCTATGCGCAATATGTCAACATTTATTAACGCTACACAAGACAAACTGCATTTTTATAGAGGACAAAGGTTATGAGTTGGTTCTACAGTTGTTCCGGATTTTTGACTTAGACGTTCGCATGTGTTGTTTGGAATCGTTAATGAGAATAATGTGACGCTTCACATAAGGAACTTTTAAACATAACTTGTAAGGGTAATCAGGAAAAATTGATTTCTCTAAATTTTAGGTAATGTTATTAAAATATTTTTTTATAACAATGGTATTTTCATAATTGTATAATTATAAGTATAGTATACTAAAGTATTCCATTCATATTATTGAAAATATTATTATTGTAAATAATTTAAGTACAAATAATGCTAAAAAAATTGTGGGTAATTTTTAAATCTTAACTACTTTATTATAAATAATAATATTTTTTCCTTATTTTAGTAATCGTAATACCTATACATGAATTAATACATGTCATCATCCTTAATTAATAAATAGCCGCTTTGGTAAGCGGAAAAAAATAGTTCTATACGTGTAATGTAATTTCAGTAACGGTTTCTCTTTAAAATAGATCGTAAATGTTATAACTGAAAGCAATACTAATTAAATATGTTAGAAATCTGTTTTGATAATTACGTTTAAATATTTTATTTTCTTCTTCTCTCCGATTATTTTTTTCTATTAAGTGTTTCAAGTACTCTATTTCCCCCTAATTTAACCCATTAACTACCATTTTTGAGCACACTCTCCTTACCGAATAAAAACTATATTTTTTTAATTCGTTTTTCGTGTAACTAAATTTATCCTTCATAAATTGCTCAGACTATGATCCTGATTTGTCTTATATTTTGTTTATTTAGTTTAGATAAATTTGAACCGAAAGTTTAATTTCGCTTGGCGCATTTTCTTGTCAATCGTTGTTAATGAGTTAACATTCTTATTCAACCTCACGAAATTCTTTAGCTTTTAGCTCATCTTTTTATTTGGATTTTTTCGAGACTTGTCCTTCGAAGTGATTAAGCGATTTGTGCAGTAGAACTGCCGATGGTCATGCCAATCCGCCAGAGATCGACTTCTGTAAAAGTCATAGGTTATAATTGCAAACCCACGAACCAATTACACCAATACTTCTGGTAGAGACATTGTAGGAGTTACTTGCACAATTCCAACTCTTCACTACTCTGTTTATAAAAAAATAATTAAAAAAAACCCTATGGAGCAGCTACGGTGCATGTAATTTCCGAAACGTTGCCGAGAATTTCGGAAACCTGTGGGTTTTCAGCGACTCAGCGAGACAAATGCCAAATCATCTTTTAAAGGCTGATTTCTGCTACTTGATAATTTAATAGTTGAGTATATATTGTGTGGACGATATTAAGTTTTCATAGCCTTCATTGCCTCCATATTATTGCTATTCGGCCCCCTTCACCAGAAATTTACAGATCCCTATCCCTCATCATAAAATGTAAGTATAGAATGGCAGCCACGTGAAAATCACAATAAAGACCCAAGAAGGATTTAATTGCTGATTACTGTTCTACGAAGTATTCGATTCTTGACAGATGGGGACAGGTGTTCCCGCGAAGAAATGGAATGCGCCCAAGAAGTCGTGGAGCTCGTGAGACATGTATTCACTGCTCGGAGTTTCGCAGATCACGGATTTCATTTCACTGGCAAAACTCGTTTGTTTGGGAATCAATCGTTTTCTCGATTGCAGTATGAGTTCTCCTGTAGGAGGAGCTTATTATTAATTAAAATAATTCGTTATTACCAATCGTAAATATAATTTACCGTGAAAGCAACGAACCTTATTTCCTCAAATTATTAATGGAAGGTATCCTAATTAAGTACCCTACTTGTTCAAAACCCTCATTGCTCAAAATTTTCCAATTTATTGTTTTTCAAAAGGTACTTTTTCAAATCATCCAATTTACAACTATCCAAATTTATTCCGCATTAAGATCGTAAAATGGATATGTTGGCAAAGTTTTTAAATGCGCTTTCTAGGTTTTGCAATAGATTTCTATGTTTTTCTAGGTTTTGCAATATATTTCTATGTTTTTCTAGGTTTTGCAATATATTTCTATGTTTTTCTAGGTTTCGCAATAGATTTCCCTGTCAATTTTTCCCCAAAAATATTCGTACGATTCTCCCATTTGCGTTTTACTAATGGCAACAAGTCGAGAAAAATTAAAAGTTTTTAAAATACCATTCGTTAAAAGCGTCACATGCCCTCGGGGATACGTTCCAAATACTGTTTCCACAAACAAGACATTCGTAAATTTAAAGTGGGTACACTGGTATTGCGGCCCATGCGACTCTTTCCACCTCCACCTTGTTCAATCGATGATGAAATCGCGAGACGTAGCAAAGCGCGTTGCAGAATAATGCGATGCATTATTCATTGGCCATTATTATTCTCGCTTCTTCGCCGTACCTCGCGATACGTCACGAGACCAGAGAATGTCGCTCAGAATGTAGTTTTGTTGAGCAATATTTAAAAGTTAGGCATGTTCGCTTGAGATTTAATTAGTTTTGCATTTAAAAAAATTACAATGCGGATGAAACGCTTCGAATTAGGGTAACTGCAGGTAAACTGCAGTATCTAGACAAATGGACTTGGACCATTGCTGTAAGCATTCAATAATAACTAAAAAGAAAGCAAACTAAAATACTGACTATTTTAGGGCCAAAAGGGTCGTATTCATTGGTGTAGTTAATGAAGTTTACCTACTTCAGATCAGGAAGCTTTAGTGTGTCATTTTCTTTATTCATGATATTCTTTACTTTTTTTTTTAAAATGAAGGTTATAGAAGAGCTTAGAGCTTGGGTTCGTTCCAATGAATATTTGGAATGCTTTGAATTTAGATTCCCGGGAAAAATCAGTGGGTGGTAAGTTACAATTAAATATCAATTGCAATTATTTTATTTTAATTAAATACATATTTCACTGAGGAAAAATAAACGTTTGCCAAATTCCTTTTCGGTTTTAAAAGGACACTTACACCGAAACCCATTTATGTTTATGGTGTTGCAATTGTATAGATATACCTATTTAAAAAACAGTGGAGCACTTTTTATACTCTGCAGTACATTTAACACAACGCAACATACGGATATAGCTCTGTGGCATTTATACGTGATGGAATTTTTTGTAACTGGATTTGAATAAAATACATAAGGATATACACTGTTCCCCGCCATCATATTTTGATTACTTCCTCGTACGTCTAGTTTCCCGCAAAAAAACTATAAAACATGCTGTTATTTATATCGAGATAGGCTAAAGAAGTACACCAGGAAATGAAATCAACCCTTTTTATCAAGTATCTGATTTCTGAAGTTCATGAACTGCGGCGCAATAACTCAAACCTGAGGGTCCATACCAAGTTAACATTTTGAGATCCGTTTAGAAATCAAAATCCTGTCTCGAAAAACTCTTAAATGTTATTTTTTTAAGAACTAGGTGGCTCCCCCCCCCCCCCCTGCTCGCTATCGCTCGCCAAACCCTGTCTCGCTGTGTTGAAAGGTCATACAGGGGTGACCGATGATGGTAAATATCAATGCCTGTCCCCAATTACTATTGTCCAAAGTACATAGACTCTTTGCAAGCAAAGGCCCATTTTGATATTCATAATCTGAGTATTTAGCTTTAGAGTGTAGCGCTATCATTAAAAAAAATCATAATTTTTTATTTCTCTTTGTAGACTTGTTTTTAAACAGATCTTCAAGGAGAAATAAGACTAATTACTATAAATATTACTTCTTGCTTCTAATTTGAATTGACGACCTATTTAACAAACCGAAAAGTACATGCCATTAATTCACTTGTTGGACCCTAGTAGCACAAAATATATCATACAATAAAGAAGCATCAGGAAACGTAATGAGCCATTTAAATACTTGAGGAAATGAATTCCCGTAGTAACTAAGACACATCCACTTTGAATCTCTTGATTGCAGACCTTGCTGACAGTGTCCAAAGTAAATTTAGAGATCCTTTGAAGAATGAAGGATCCTCCTGGTGCGGGGCCAACTTCTCCCGGATAAGGGATCCTTTGTTTCGACCGGAATGACAACCGGAAAAACACACAGGGGATGAGAACCGTGAACTTCCCTTCTTTGAAGGTTCTCTCTTTTGCTTCCTTGTTTGAATTGGATCACGCTGTTCCGAAAGGCAGAAACACGGCGACGTAGCAAAACTTTGAAACGCTTTTGCTGACAGTTTTTGTCGGCGCTGAATAAAACAAGAAAAAAAAAGGCCGCAAATTTTAGAATTGTTTTCACTGGGGTCACAGACAGTGTACGCAAACCGCGGGAAAATGACAAAGATTCTCTTTAAAAACCGTAATCGCCCGACTTCTTCGATGAAAGGTTCGTCCGTTTTTCCATTATTAAAAGAAAAAAGATCGTCGTTTTCTGTTTTTGTACAAAATGACCGCAACTCTTAGACACGTTTTCCTCACAACAGACCAAGAGCGAAGAAAGTGTACGCAAAGCGTGGTAAAACGCCCTCGAAAAACACCACGACAGTGACTGGTTAATATTTTATGTATATTTAGTTATGCCAACACAGAAAAAAATATTTTGTTGAAAGAACAAAAATTGTGTTGTTTCAACAAAATTTTTTGTTCAATATAGCGCCAACAAAAATTTTGTTGTTAGTACCAAATTATTTTGTTGATTCAACCAAATTATTTTGTTGATTCAACCAAATGGTTTTGTTGACTCAACCAAAAATCCGCCAAACCGAAAACGCGCAATGACCGACCACAGGACTTTCGGACCCAACAGATTTAAACTAGCACGTATTTCGCATATACTCGGTAGGTCTTCAGAGTGGTACCAGGACGCGATCGCGGGACCTTCCGATCTCGAGACCGAGACGCTGACCACTAGGCTCAAGTTACCTTTGAAAATAGCAATCAAATCCTTCCAAGACGATAATGGCCGAATGGCGCCCTTAATTTTCTTCGATTTGCCGTTGATAACAGGCGCCTTGACGTCACAGTTAGAAACAGCCAATAGCAGGCCGAGCTTACCAGGGGGAGGGGGAAGTCCCAATTCGTTGGTTGGTTGGTTGGTTGGTTGGTAGACATATATTTTCAGGCTTGTGTGCTTGGTCACTAAGACCCGCTTATAAACCATCGTCAAGAAGGACGGACACGACATACACACACATACAAGACAGATGCTGCCATCATAGTTTAGTTATTATCATAGTTTCTTTTGATAAAAAATATCTATATATTTTGGTTCTTCTGTAAGAAACTAATGAGACTATTTTTACAATATTTTTGATGAAACAATATTTTTGATGAAAAAGCATTTACTTGGACAATTTGCTAAATTAGCTCCCTGAAATACATTCGAAACAAGTCATTTATTAAAATCTTTTTTTATTTTGTGACATAAACATGGACCATGATCAGAGAATAGTTGTTAATCTGCATCTTCGCAGCGTCTGGCACTTATGATGTGTTATCAACTAATAGCACATGATGGTTATATAATAGGAGTTTTATTTTTTATAAATACGGATAAGATTACATTTTGATGAGCATACTTTTTAATATATTTTTTAAATAAAATTTATTTTTAAATTTCATTGCTCAACTATTAAAAATCCTAATTCGTTTTTTATCGAGTAGTTCTTCGACAATTGTATTCAAACATAGGGGTTTTATGGATAAGATTTGTCTTCCTTCCCCATTATCCTTGTACAACATATAAACAACCGCAATTAATTAACGAAAATTCGTTATAGGTACAAATGGATTATGCAACTTGTTTTCAGATCAAGTTATTAATTTTCTTTAAAGTTAACATTGTTTACATCATTCAAGGTAACCTCATTTAAAACTCAATGATGTATAATCAATACATTTTTTTACAGCAATCTTTCGATAATAATTAAAACAAAACAAAGAAAGGCGTAAAAGTGTTTATGATCTAAATAACTGCGATCAAAATATATTTCTTGTATCTATTCATATACCATTTTACGTATACATTGAACTGTAATTCCTCATTAAACAAATAAATTATATTTACATGCTTTCATGTACAAAATGAATTTTAAAAAAAAGTTTTTTAAGTAATTTACTTACTTGATGGCGAACTACCCTTAAGATGACTCATTAAAAACTCTACGAATAGTCAATCAATTCATCGTTACACCAACTTTTCAATGTCAAAAAAAAAATTAAAACCGTGTGACAATATTTGTAATCCATAAGCATCTACCGTCGAATGGGGTAACTTTGATACAAGCATAAAAAAACCCCACTTTGTTCTTGAATATTATTTTACTTATAGGTCAAGGCAGGGATGCCACTAATTAAAACGGCAAGCACATTTTAAAGAGGGTATTTAATAAGAAGTTATTAGCTTGAAAAGTTTGGGCAGAGTTACCCTATTCGACGGTAGTCTTTAAAATAATTTCGTTTATTTGTCCACCAAACATTCAAGTTCCATATGTTTTATCTCTAATGAAACAAATTAATTTTATTACTGCTTTTAAAAAAAAGTACCCTAGGTTTTTTTTAGTATGCCAACTTTCCTTAGGATGGACTTATATCAAAAACTCAGCGTACAATCAGCAAGTAATTTTTAACTTTATTTATCAACAATAAAAAACCAATTATAACGTGTGAAAGTGTTTGTTCACTCAATTTTTAAGAGCATTTTTTCTACTTATCCTTTGAACATTCAACTTGTTTATTTAAGTTATATATTTTCCAAACCAAACAAATAATGCCAGTCGCTTTCAAGATCGTATTTTACAAACTGGAAAATTTGTCAACAATGTAACCTTTACCCAAATTCATCACAATAAAGAGTTAAAACACCGTGTGAAAGTGTTTGTTCTAAATACCCACTCAATCTTTAAGAGCATTTCCTCTTCTTATCCTTTAAACATTCAACTTGTTTATTTAAGTTCTATATTTTCCAAAACCAAACAAATAATGCCAGTCGCTTTCAAGATCGTATTTTACAAACTGGAAAATTTGTCAACAATGTAACCTTTACCCAAATTCATCACAATAAAGAGTTAAAACACCGTGTGAAAGTGTTTGTTCTAAATACCCACTCAAACTTTAAGAGCATTTCCTCTTCTTATCCTTTAAACATTCAACTTGTTTATTTAAGTTCTATATTTTCCAAAACCAAACAAATAATGCCAGTCGCTTTCAAGATCGTATTTTACAAACTGGAAAATTTGTCAACAATGTAACCTTTACCCAAATTCATCACAATAAAGAGTTAAAACACCGTGTGAAAGTGTTTGTTCTAAATACCCACTCAATCTTTAAGAGCATTTCCTCTTCTTATCCTTTAAACATTCAACTTGTTTATTTAAGTTCTATATTTTCCAAAACCAAACAAATAATGCCAGTCGCTTTCAAGATCGTATTTTACAAACTGGAAAATTTGTCAACAATGTAACCTTTACCCAAATTCATCACAATAAAGAGTTAAAACACCGTGTGAAAGTGTTTGTTCTAAATACCCACTCAATCTTTAAGAGCATTTCCTCTTCTTATCCTTTGAACATTCAACTTGTTTATTTAAGTTCTATATTTTCCAAACCAAACAAATAATGCCAGTCGCTTTCAAGATCGTATTTTACAAACTGGAAAATTTGTCAGCAATGTAACCTTTACCCAAATTCATCACAATAAAGAGTTAAAACACCGTGTGAAAGTGTTTGTTCTAAATACCCACTCAATCTTTAAGAGCATTTCCTCTTCTTATCCTTTAAACATTCAACTTGTTTATTTAAGTTCTATATTTTCCAAAACCAAACAAATAATGCCAGTCGCCTTCAAGATCGTATTTTACAAACTGGAAAATTTGTCAACAATGTAACCTTTACCCAAATTCATCACAATAAAGAGTTAAAGCACCGTGTGAAAGTGTTTGTGCTCTAAACACACAAACCCTGAAAATATCATTTCGTTATGTTATTTGTCCGGCCGTCTTTTCTTTGTATTCAGAGCGTGAACAGGCCGCATAGGATGTCCATCCTGTTGGTTGGCAGTAATTGATGCGCTTCCTCTTTAGCGTGCACCCACTGACGCATGCATCCACCAAGTGTCACAAATCGAACGCATTTTCAATCTCGAAATTGAAAAGGGGAGAGTGTCCAGTGACTTTGAATTAATTTGGGTTGAGTATTGGTGACGAAATAGTATTTCGGTAACAAATATAATTTTTTTCTAAACGTTACCGACTAATTTATGCGAAAATTGTTTGCTTTTTATTACTTCTGGTATTGTTAAACTAGAAACCACGTTGGCTTCTTCACTTCGACGAAAACTATCAATTGATGTTTTAAAAAAATCTATATTTCTATTATTTTAGGAAGCCTTACCGATCTTAGCTACTCAAAAGTTGGTTGAAAGTTTTTTTTATGGAATTTTAGATATCAATTTACGAAACAAAAATGTTTTTCCATGGAATGAATCTGTAATTCTACGTGGGATTTGTATAGTTCGGGATGTGAAATTGGATGCTAGATGGACGACGCTTCTGTAATAGTTTTCCTTTATTCTGTTCTTTAAAAATAATGTTTTCTTTCCAACGGGACTGCTACTTGGCGGGGGGATTAGGCCTTTTTCAGACTCCGGTATAGTCCCCATAACTAGAGCCTTTTTTTTTGGTCGTATCATCTACACTCTTAAAACAAACGAGCGGTTTTAACTCAGTCTGATTAATTTCCACTCCTTTCCGTGCCGAAAATGCACTTTCCCTATAGGAGTGGATTTCACTCTTTTTGCGGAGTGGGTAAAAGAAATAAAAGTAAACAATCTACGTCCTACACTCTTAAAACGAGCGGTTTTAACTCAGTCTGAGTTAATTTCCACTCCTTTCCGGTGCCGAAAATGCACTTCCCCTATAGGAGTGGATTTCACACTTTTGTTTTAAGAGTGTAGGCGACTCTCGCTATCAATTTTGACGCTCAAATTGTGAAGAATCTGAGATCTCTGTGAATGTTAAGGCGTGCCTAGGTTTCATTTTTTCTGGGAGAACCCGATACAAGAGTACCCTTAAGGGATCTTTTACAAGCCACGCAATCACATGAAATGCGTGCCTACGATTTGCCCATCCTGAAAATATGCAGATTCAATGCTGCGACTGACATCTTTCTAACATCATTCTGGCACCGTGTTTGGCATCAAAATTTGATCGTACGGTACCATGAGGTTTTAAGGTACTACTATCAAAACAACAAGACCTTTTTTATCAAATTATGAAGAGACAGTCTGCGACATTGGCCCTGCCTCGAAATATGTAGACAGAATCAAACATTTAATTGAGGAATAAAAGACAGCACTGTGTGTTCTTAAGGTCGCTTTTCATTTGAAAAAAAGAGTCCTAGCCCTTTGGCACGCTACCTGGCGGAAAGCACGCCGACAGGTGTACTCCCGTAACCTTGACTGAGGTGCGGAGTGTAGAGCACGTTAGGGTGAAAGAGTTGTCATCATTGAGAACCAAGGTTTGGATTTTTTTTAAAGAATACCCTAACCCCCCCCCCCCCTTCCCCACCCTCCTCCTAAATTATTATGATGTGCCGCGTTTTAATTTTAAAGTTAAAAATAAACCTGCAAATTCTAACCCACAAATTTCGTTTTTAATGTTATAGCATTATTTACTGCTGGGATTTAAAAATATTTCTTTTCTGACCCTTTAAAGCTTTTTCTATTCGAATATTTTATGTATATTTTGATAGACTGCATTTTAATAATTTTATAAATCGTTAAAAATATGTAAAAAAAACCATTTTACTTCAGACTTTTTTTCTGAGATTTGTGGGCAGGTCTGAAGAAATAAAAATAACATTTTTTCCCGAGATTCATTTAAGGTTTTTGGTAGAAAAAGTATTTTTAATAATAATTTTTAGAAAATATGAAATTTAAATTATTGTAGTTTTGCAGTTTTAATTTTTTTATGATGTGCTAAATTAAAAAAAAACTATGACAATTTAACGTGGATGATAAATTTAGATTGATGGCATCTTGCAAATCGATAAGTAAATAATAAGTTTACTCGAAATTTGTATTCAATATGACATCCAGATCTTTTTTGTAGTGAATACTTCAAACCGTTAGCGGCTCAGTGGCTGTCAGGTATTACGTGTTCGCCTCATAGCCCAAGTGTGCGGGTTCGAGCCCCGGCTGAGTGGTCAGATTTTCTGGATGGGAATGTCTTGGGCACACATATCATATGATTATGTGGCATGTAAAAGATCCCTACAGTACACTCTTAAAACAAACGAGCGGTTTTACTCAGTCTGAGTTAATTTCCACTCCTTTCCGGTGCCGAAAATGCACTTATCCTATAGGAGTTAATTTCACTCTTTTGTTTTAAGAGTGTACCCATTTGGCTTGGGGTCTCAGCGAAACTAAATCTCGGCATACTTTAACATCCACATAGAGCTCAGATTTATTGTAATCTGAGCGTCAAAATTGGTAGCGAGAGTTGCCTAGAGGGTGCCACAGAAAAATGGCTCTCTGTTCTGGGGATCATGCCGAGTCTGCAAAGGCTTAGTCGCTAATAAAGCAGAACCGTTGGAAGAAAAACTTCAAACCGTGATACATTCAGTATTAATGTTGGCTATTAACATAAATCATGCAAAAAGTTGTCGGTATAAATAATATCAAATGACGCATTTTAAATCACATTTTCCACATATTGGCATCACGCCCCTCCTTGCACAAACAATACAAATCGCGCACTTCATGGAGGAGTGAACTGCGTCATTTGCTATGCCTTTTGGCGCGGATCAAGACGTGCCGACAGGTGTACTCCTGTAACCTTGACTGGGGTGGTTGGGGAACAAGGCTTCATTGAGGAGCGACTTATCGTTTGGTGCGATTAAAAATAAAAAACTTCTACACCCACACGTGGGTATGTTGGAGTGCGTCATAGCAACACCTTCGTGGCCGTATTTATATTAATTAATTAGGTATATAGAATGTACAGAATATTGTATGTAGATATTAAATTTTGAATACAACTATTCGTCAGTTATTTTTTTCCTGCATAAATTTGGGACCACTTTTGTCCCGAAATAATCACTACTTTCTTTTGGATTGTAGTTATCGAGTGCTTACAACAATGGTCCAAGTCATTGTTGTAAGTACCGCATTTTTTCCTGATGCCTACCTATTCACGTACATTCATATATCCATATATGGAACATTTCACCTTAAACTGGTCGGTATAATGCCTTCTACGGAGTGTCTACGTGCACGGGCACCGTACGCGCATTGCGCGTACGGGTAGTAACTGCGCAGGACTAAGGCTTATTAACAGTTTTAGTTCGATTCGTCCTTGACCACCGTAGCTTAGTGGTAGCATAAGGGGTTCGTATTCAATAGGTCTCGGGTTCAAAACACGCTCTCGGCTGAATTACACGTTTTTTTATAAAAAAAAATTTCACCCTGAAAGATCATCGTTTAAAATTGTTCTGGAAAAGTTTACTTGCATTTTTTACGTTTTCATGAAGTATTTAAATTTCTAGTTTTTTTAACTTTCATTGCAAATGGCTAGAATTGATGTTTTTTTTAGAGAAAACAAAATTCCCGGGGCCCCAAACGAGTGTTTAGGCTTTCAATGCGCCCTACAGTACTGCCCATGTTGGATACTGATGTTTTTATAGAGAAAACAAAATTGCAAGGGGCCCCAAAAAAGAGTAATCTCAACTTTCAGGTATATCATGTCCGTGCACGCAAGCCCCGACTTGAGCATGCCTGTTAATACCCGTACACGTAATGCGTGAGCGGTGCCCGTGCGCGTAGCCTCGGCCTATTTTCTATCACACTGTTATAAATGTTGAGCTTTGTGTCATCATAATAATGGTTTCAGTAGCTGCAGCGGCTGTGTGGTTAAAATGTTTCACCATATTTTCGCCATTCGGTCGAGCAACTTTTTGAGATTTTAGACTCAGTAACCAGAAAAAGGGTTCAACCGAATTCCAAAAATATGGTGAAACATTTTACCACATAGCCGTTGCAGTGGCTAGCAACCATAATTTTAGTGATACCAAGAATCACAATTTTAATAGTTTAGCGAATTTTTTTTGTTTTATGGATTGCAACATCGCTCTATTTATCCATAGCAAATCAAATTTCTTTCTTCCTACAATTTGGTAAAGAAATCAATAGTACTTTAAATGTGAGGAAAACAAAACAACTCAAGTTCTACATGTTAAATTGTTTGTTTACGATATGTCTTTCCTTATTGTTCTAGTACTGCAACCGAAATGTTCATTTTTTGCCATATTGACACTAAATTAAAACTGATACCTTTGTGACTTTCACTTGGTTGAGCTAAGGAACCTAACATGTGAAGAGGTGAAACCAACACAAAGTAACGTTTATAGTTAGTTGTAAGTTGCTCTTCTTATTTCTTCAACAAAACAGTTTCAATTATTGATACCATTGCGACATCAGTTTGCAACTTGTAGGGTGCGAAACGTAACTTTAATTAAGCGATTCTATTCTGCCATTGCAATAATGGTAAAATTACTTAATAAAACTAGCTAAATGCAGCTTTAGAGTGGAACGTCACAAGGCGCAATATTTTGCGTTGTAACGTTTCTCAAAAATAAGCTCGTTGCGGGTTCGAATGGCCGTCTTTTCAAAACAACACTGGAAATCCATCAACGAAATCGCAGGGAATGTTTTTTGCAGATAAGGGAGAGTTCGATCGATGAGAAATCTCTAGCAGACGATTTCCGTTAGGTGATTTCAAAAAGGCTTAGAATGTTTTCTTTATACACTCATATCCAAAAGTATCTGTACATGATTTTCGACATTTCTTAAGAACTCTGCTTTAAAATATTTTTTTCTGTTGACAACTTGTAACACGCTCGATAACATCTATTTGAGGGTTCTAAATTACGAGGCGTTATTGGCTGCGTTAAAGCTCCTGAAGGAGGCTAGAAATAGGCAGCCTGAAACGATTACCTTACCATCTATTTGCGTGTATAAATATTGTCTCAATTGCCAATTAGACGGTACGCTGAATGGAACCAAACTAAAAATATGTTTTGGGCTATCCTGATCGTAAAACTCCATATAAAAAGACCATTCATTTCAAAATTTCCTAAGCTGATTCTGCAGCTTAATAGGAAAATAGTTATTTTATTTCTTTTTATAATTTCGCGTTTCTGTGAAATACTATTTCACAGAAATTAGTTCACGTACTACAAAAATAATTCAAAAGCATAAATTCTTTTTAATAAATTACAATGGGGTTGTTTCACGGAGGATCTGGCAATAGCTCTGCGGTTTTGTTTTCATGTCTCTCGAATTACTGTTGTTTTGGTATTCGGGAGTGAGTTTTCGAAGATAATATTTTAGTTGTTAATTTATTAAAATTCCAACTTCTTTCAATGTAAGTTTTCCTTGATGAATGATTAAAACAACCAACAGCACAGCAAGAAGTTGTAATTTTAAAAAATATCAACTAAAATAACTTATTCTTAGAAAACTCAATTTCGAATATCAACAAAAGTAATTTGAGAGACATGAAAACAAAACCGCAGAGCTATTGCCAGATCCTCCGTGAAACAACTCCATTACATCGTACCGTGCACTACTATTTTTGCTTAGAATTTCTTTAACCCTCCAATGTTGAAGCAATGATTAAAAAGCGCGAACTTGTTTTCACTGGATGAGATTTAGGAGATGAATTTTCAACTCATTTATTAAAAATATATATATTTCTAAAAATAAATTTCGGTAGTAAAGGGTTTTAAAAGATTATTTCATGCTTTATGTTTGAAAGTTAAGACATAAATTGAATAGCTTAGTGGAACACCGTGGTAAGTGACATTTTCAAAAAAAGGTGAGATTTTTGTGCCAATGGACACGTTACTCCCTACTTTATTACAGATAACAAAGATTCCCCCTTTTCATAAACTTTAAGTCAAGTGCATATTTTATCTTTTGTAGGTGCCGTTTTTAACCGATCTAAGTTCGAACGAAAAACTTAAAAAGCGCCTTTTCTCGTTTTCACCTTTTTGTCACTCAGGACGTTCTTCCACTAAGCTCTTCAAATAAGATGCTGTCATTAAGATGGCGTTCTCTCTTCCCCGATGCTTCGCATCTAGGGGATGCTGACGTATGTTACTGGTTCGGTTTAGGTTGAAACATTGTCGCACTAGACCTACACGAGGACTATTGGTAACGGGCGTCGTTGTTTAGAACCATAGTCAAGTGGACGATGGGCCGGACAACCTCGATGTCTTCACGCCCCAGCGCAAACTTTTTTTAAGGAGAAACAGTTTCATTGCATGCTTCGTTCTTCAACCTGTTTTGTAATTCGTTTTTTGCACCTCAATTCGTCCCTTATTTCATTAGTTTTTTTTTTTAAATTGATAAAAAGAAAAAGCCAAAAGAATAGGTCTTGCCCATGGTTAAAACATTCCGGGCATGGTCTTATATCTGGTTTGACACTGCAGATGCCTCAGATCGAGATGGCGGCCTATTTTTAGAAAAGGCGCCTCTCTCACTTCGATCTGCTGCCATCGATCTCACATGGGTACGTGCGGCAGCCATGAATATCAGGCATCGGTTCGCTTGATGTTATTGAAGGAAATGCAGTTGAATTTTAACAGTAGCTTAACCCTTTCATTTCCAACTTTTTTTATTTTTTGATCTAAAATTCGTGAAATAGACTTATTATGCATCCAGAATGAAATGGTGTTTAGCAGGGGGAAAAAAATCTTAATTTTTTTTAACTAAAATTTATGGAAATTTTTTTGGGAATCATAACTTTTGAATAAATTATAACAATAATTTTTCGAAAGTTATTGGTTAAAAATAGTTAAAATTAAATTTTTAAACATGTAAAAATGCAAGCATGAAGAATGTAGGGCCAATTTATTTAATAAAAAATTTTCAGAGTGAATTTTATTTTTACCATGTTTTTCATTTAACAACAAACATCATTTAATTCTTCAAAAGACACGATTCTTCCATCTAAAGATACAAAAAGAAAATATAAATTGATAGAAAAATGTATGGAGAATTTAATTAAATTTATTTAATAAAAGGGCGAGTTTAACTTTTATTAAAACGAGTGAGAAAAAAAATTCGCAAGTTTAATGATTCTAAATGGATTCATTGGGAGTGGTCAAAATACAAGATTGACTTAGTTATGGACTTAAATATGTGAACCCTTCAAGATTTAGGCAATGATGGAAAAGTGTGCACTAGTTTTTAAGGGGGAATGGGCGAGCTGGACCGGGGGTCTCCAAAGCAAAATGCTTCAGTGTTAATCCTATGGAGAAAAAAATACTTTCTCTGCCACATTTCTACAGCTGTATTGAATATTTTTACAAGCGGATTTTTTATGTGATAAATGTAGCTGACTTACAGGTCCCGACCTTCCCACTTTTTGAAATTGGTACGAATATATATTTTTAAATTTTCAATAAATAATTTTACACAAAATATTCGAAGCAATTTCAAAAAGTGGGAAGATAGAGACCTGTTAGTTATCTACATTTAATATTTAAAAAAACCCGTTTGTAAAAATATTCAATACAGCCGGAGAAATGTGGCAGAGAAAATAGTTTTTTCGCCATTGGATTAACACTGAGCCACTTGAGTTTGGAGACCCGCGGTCCAGCGCGCCTATTCCCCCTTAATGGATGAGATTTAAATTCAAATTTACAACTCGTTCATCAAAAAGAAATAAATATTTCTATATTTCGGTAGTAAGGGACTTTTTAGAGATCTCATCTATGTTTTATATATGAAAATTAAAATGTAATTATTAGTGGCAATTCAAACAAAAATTGTACTTATTGTAAATGGGCCGCAGTTGCTCCTCGCATTTCGCGTGCGAGATATAGGAATCGTTATTTTATTGAAGGAAATGCAGTTCTAAATAATGTTTAACAGTTGTTTGAAGGGCAAGATTGACTTAGTTTTAGAAAGGGACTAAATAGGTCAAATAGTTATCATAGAGCCATATCAACGTCATTCAAATACTACTTCTGATAATAATAAAAGGTTTCAAATATTATTCTTTGCCACTTTCTTCGGTTACATCGCTTGACAAAAAAACACTGTGCCAATTAAAATTCTCCATCATTTTCTTGTAGCTGGTATTCTTAAATTTATTGCCAAGATTTTTAAACTTTTGCCGAATTAATTTTTTAAAAATGGGTTGTTGCTTCAATATCCAATTAATTTTTATACCTTGAAACGGAATGCCTCATTAATTATTATCATTTACACTACTACTTTGTGTGTGAGAAAGTATTTATTAAATGAATTTGGTTTATTAAAGAGTACTTCGTTATTTTTTTTTTTTACACGAGGGATTATAGCTAAGAAAATTTATCAGACGGATATTTGAATTCACTGACTTTGATACCTTCCCTGAGTACTAAAGAATATTTCCTATCTCATTTCATCTTGTTGTTTCCAAGGCTAAAGTCTTTATTTTGAATCTGTACGCTTCTTTCTGGGAAGAATGTGACGATATTCTTATCGAGGCTGCTGTAATAAGAGAGCAAATAAGGAACCAGAATACGCCCCCTATCACTCATCACTGTCAACCAACAAGCGTTGCTATAGGCAACGGCCCAAGAACGTCGATAATATGCCTTGTTAGTGACTTTTTTCTATGGTAGAAATGTGTAGCTTCTCGAAAATCTTTTTGGGAAAATGTGTTTTGCCAAAACTATTTGTGGGAGCTGGGGAGCCCAGTCGGTTAATTCATTCTCCTCGCATGCGGAAGGTCCCGGGTTCGGGTCCGGACATCGCCAAAATAACTGCTGACCTATATACGGCCAAAAATTGTCCGACGAATAATACCCCTTTAGATGGAGTACACGTTAAACATCTCCAAAGTCCCAACGCTGCGTACGATGTCGCCCTTAACGGTTGCGTTGGGTGCCTCCTCAGATGTCGGCTCGTCACTTGACTGTGGTTCTAAATGAGGACGCCCGTCGCCAACAGCTCTCGTGTAGCTCTAGTGCGACGATAATTCAAACTAACCTAACCAAAATTCTTTGTTTTTTTCACTGGTGTTTCTTTGCCGACATTTGGTTATGATCGAGTCAGGGTAGAGTTATGCAGTATTTGGAGTAAGTAATTCCCCGCATATATCATTAGTAAGGTATGTTCTGTGAAAAATCTATGTTCATTCAAATGACATAGGAGAAAAATCCTTAAAAGTATGTAGTATAGAATAGTTTAAAAAGTCAGGATGTCACTGTGTGTTTCTCTTAACTGACAGTTTGACTCTTTCCAAACGTTAACTAACTACATATTTCGAAATAGAAGAAAGCTTTGTCACCTCTTTGTTATTTAAAAGAGATTATAATCGCAATATATTTTGTAACAAGTTACTGCACCATTCAAAAAATTCTACCAGACGCAAAGTGAATACAACCAGGCTTTTTTCTCTTTGTTTCATATTTTGCACCACCCGCTGTTCAATTATATGAGCATGGCAATTTCTGAACAATGCGCGGTAACAAAGCAATCTCCGCCGTGATATCCAGTACAGCTTTTCCTTCATCAATTTGGGTTTCATTCGTCCCACTACGACCTTGAATCCCTAACTCTATTAAATAGCTAAATGTGAAAGGGACAAGTACACTGAAACATTTCCGTACACACTTCTTTTTTTCACTAAACTGTTGAAAGGAAGAAGCGTAGCGGGAAATTCTTCTGTGGACTTGATTCTTTTTAGCATTGGCCAATCTAATGGTTTCCCGTCTCTTGCTCAAATTGAAACAGAGTATAAATCGGATGTCTTGTGTTAATTGTCATTTAGCGGTGTTGATTCTGCAGAAGTTGGCAACGAAACAGTAAATATTCCAGTTTGGGAAACTCAATGTTTTTGAATGTGTTGTTTTATGTCCCTTAATCTGTGTGTAGTGTTTGTTGTCGTAGTTTATATACATTTTTTCTTAATGACACCGAGCTTTTAGGCCGAGTAGGCCTTTTGCGGACTCGGAAAATCGCCGAAACTAGGGCCATTTTTAGTGGAACCATCTAGGTGGACCTCGCTATCAACGTACTAGAAATATACTATCCATTAAAAAAATATATAGAAATGCTCGTACTATTCATTTAATAAAATTATGGAAATATACTATTCATTAAAAAAAATCTTTGAAAAAGCGAAAAATCTATGATTTTTTTTACTACTTCAACTATTTCAACTGATTTCAACTATTTTCTTAATATGTTCTAAGCGTGACTCTTAAAGTTCTGTATAAATCTGACAGTTCAGTTTCAATAAATACATTCATCTAAAAGAGTCTCAAAAACTTGAAGGAAATGTATTGGAGTTTAAATAAATTGTTTTCATTTCAATTATAACATGTGAATAGTGAATATATTTATTAGTCCTTAATGAATTTTTCTCACTTAGACTACAATATGTGATTATATCCCTTTCGATCGTGTGTTCAATAAACATTTAAAAAAAAAAACCATCCTAAATCTAAAATAATGCCTATAGATTAAAAAATAAAATGAGGATCGATTTTTTTATTTACGCAAAAAATTTAAATTTTAAAAAATAATGGAGGTTTTATAATTATATTGAAACGAAATTATATTTGATAGAAACGAAAATGATAGATTAAGAAAAGCCGCTTTCGGAGATTTTCTTTTATGTGCTCACGTTTTTGGTCAGGGCAATTATAGCTTATAATATAAAAAAAATGTTTCCAAGGTTTAGGAAAGTTATATTAAAAAAATCTAATTTTAATATAAAGTTAGGTATTTTTTGAAGGTATAATCGACTAATTTATATCGGATAAATGATTTTTAGTTTGGGGGCAAACAACTTTTGAAGCAAACAGATATTACTCAAAGATTAAAAAAAAAACTTATTTTAAGAGATTTTTACTAGGAGGAGAAAAATTACAATCAAATAAAAAATTAAAAAGTTTTATCGATTATCATTTAAAAGTATAAATTTTAATAAATAATGTTGCTATGGAATCTGATTTTAGGTAATAAATATTTTTATTTTATACAGGTTTTTGGTACAATGCATCTTTTAATAACATTTAACCTCTTAAGACCCGAGCAAAATCCTACACGTATATTCTTAATCTGAACATACTTTTCATACAAATATATGCTAAAAAGTATTTTTGTAAAGTAATTAAAAAAAATTATGTTTAATGGTTACTGAGAGACACGCCTTAAGCTCTAAAAAGACACATTTTTTTGTGCTATAAATGCAAAAAGAAAGGCCGTATCACTTATTTGTAGTTAAAAGCAATGTTAAAATAAACTGTTAATGCAAAATTCCTTTAAAATTAATTACTAAAAGAACTGTTTGAAAAGTTTAAAAGCAAAGTTTAAATTAATTTTTTTGAGAACTCTAATATCCTATTGATCCTCGTTCAACTTCATTTTTTATAGAAATAAATGACTTGACACCTGTAATCAAAGGCTGAAAACTGATATTTGGATCTTTTTCTATCGGACCAGGTCAATTTCGGAACTAATTAACACGTTAATTGTCTGTGAGGAGGTTTTAAAAAATGTCCCCAAATCCGCCAGGTCGCAAGAGGATAAATACTCATTCAATTTTCCATCTTTCGCTGAAAAACACTTTTAAATGTTAATTCATTTATTATAACATCCTGATGCCCCATCAAAATCGTAGACATGCCTCCTTTATATAAACACATTGTTTTAAACAAATATACATTTGAAAGTATATTTTGCAAGACGGCGTTAGCGTACGATGTCGCTCGAAGTTCCGTTGGGTGCCCGCTCAGGTGTCGACCTCGTCACTTGACCAGGGTTCTAAATTACGAGGCGTTATTGGCTGTGTTAAAGCTCCTGAAGGAGGCTAGAAATAGGCAGCCGGAAACGATTACCCTACCCTACCCATATTTTGCAAAGAATTAAAAAAAAATAATGTTAATAATATTGCTGAGATATACATCGTTAACACTAAGAATACGTATTGTTTGTGTATCATGAATGCACGAACTTGCTTTTCTTCAATAGTCCATAATAAATTTTTTCGAATGAATATGCCTTTGAAATGTGCTTTTGAAAAAAAAATTCTAAAACCTCCGAAATCGTGCTTAACTCTCGCGCTACATTATTTTTTTTCATTCAAATACCCTATACCTTCAATCCTAGCCTGAAACGGCATTTTCAGAACATTTTCTATCGAACCATTTCAGTTCTCAAATATTTAAACAAATTCTTCAGTAACAAGAACGTAAAACAATACATCCAATACAAATGGATGCCATGCGCTGGAGGTTATATGGCAGGATCTCGACTTTTCCCTAAAACATGTGCATTGCGGTTTTCGAAAACCACCTGGTCTGTTACGCTGTCATTGACCAATTTGAATCTATGGTCGCCCCCCCCCCCATCACTCATTGGATCATTGGATGACCTCCCCTCTAAAGCCCCCTTTTGAAAATTGTATTCCTGACTGGAACGCCCCACGTTAAAATCCAGGATTACGGAAACGGATTAAAGTAGGATAGGGGCGTGTTAAACCTCTTTGTAGAAATGCCATGCCGCTATGAGATGAATGAAATATTATATTATTTTCATATGTATCTACTATTATACTTTTAAAAAAAAAATTTAAACAGAAAATCGTTCTTCTTGTAGTAGTACAGTACAGGTTGGGACCCCAAAAAAATGAGTGAAAGTAAGATCCTTTTTTTTTTTTTTTTTAAATATGTACAATTGTTTTTATATCTGTAGTATATCATACATCCATAATAAACCCAAAAATAATATTACTTTAAAATAACAGTAAGATTTTATTTCCTCTACACCGAAAATTCAATCGAACTAAAGCAAGACAAAGCCAGATTTCACTTCCAACATTCACTTCCAATCTCATTCGAAAACTTCAGACGATTCCGTCCGTCACGGGTCAGTGCATTCGAACAAAAACAAAAACTTTTCGGAATTAAAGGACCACAAAGGGACGAGCCGATATACCAGTAAAACAACAATATAAAAAGTCTTCTTCAGAGAAGTTCTCTTCCTTTTCTTTCGAATAATCGAAATAATAGAAAACGGCTTCTTTTTTGTGGGGGTGGGGGTAGTGTTGCCCCTTGCCACGCGCGGACGGAGTTCGCCCTTCAGAGTTCTATTTAAAAAGTCGTTTGTATGGTTTATTTTAATGCTGATGTTTTTCGATTTGTAGGGCTGGTTATTGTCATGGAAACGCTTTCTTTGAAAAAGGGACTGTCTCAATATTTAGTAATGGTGAAAAGGAGTAAAACTAAATGACCTTAGTATTGCATACATAATAAATTAAGTATTATGTTGGTTTGGTATTAAAAATCTATATCGTGATTTTATTTTCCTTTCTGTAAAACTTTTCTTTAGCAAGTGTTCATTTATTGCAAAGAAAAAACTTTAAGGATACCTCTTTTCGAAGCCCATTTGGTATATTAGCTTCCACGCTACGTTTATAACGTAAAATGTGGAAGGTATTTTAATCGTTCAGTCCGTCTGTCCGTCCTCCACTTTCATAGCCCAAACTAAAAATGCTACGGACAAGTGTGATACATCAAAAAAATTCAGCGCATCGAAATTAGAATACATTGAAAATTTCAGAAAAGAATTTGAATTCGAAGTATTTCAATTATTTAAAAAACTGCAAAATTTAATGTTCATTTAAAAAGCATAGGAAGCCATTTTTATTAGAATTAAATACCATTGCCATTCGCAACAATCGCTCGAGAAACTTTAATTCTTTTAAACAATAAATTAAAATAAATTTATTTTTGCGCCATAAATCAGTTTAAAATGACGTCAAATATATTTCACTACGAGATTCTTTTTATGTTGATATGAAATATTTTCATTCTATTTAAAAGCAAGGAATATTACATATTTATTCTTTGAAATATAAATTAATTTTTGCAAACGATAAGTAATAATTATTGAATTTTCGAAATAAAATAAATGAAACAAGCCAAATTTAGCATGTAAATGTTTAATATAGAATTAATGCTGTGTTTGGCGCCTTCTTACCTGTTAAACACAACTGTTGTGTGGAATCGGGTTAAGTGACAGATTCTGTTACAAACCTACTTGTTTATTATAGGTTACCGTCGTTACTGAACAAAATAGTGAAAAAGCAATCCAAAACCTTAAGAATAGATTTTGATTTAAATTAAACATTTACAAAACAGATCTTAGATTCAGACGAAATTCAGTTAAAGTAAAAATATGTAAATTTAATATAATTTTTTATTTTGAGGATTTTTTAAAATTTTTAAATATATAAACACATTTCACTAATTTTAAAGAATCCACCGGCTTATTAAAAGGCTCTTCTTTCACGTGAATTCAGAAACTTTTAGTTTTTTTTATCGCGATACTCCAACTTTATCACATTTTCAGATAATGTTGACATCCATAACGCATTAACCAGGCAACGTGAAGTTTATTTTATTACTTAAAATAAAAAGCGTTTATAATGCCCACTGTTTTTAGCCTACTTTTCTTTTTTTAATTCGAAAGAATTAAAAAAATGAAAAAGTAGGTATTGACATGCGGTCGATGTCCGTCTGTCTGTCCGTCCGTACCCCCCTTCCAAAATCGGTTCTAATCATCGGATCTTAAAAATTCTTTTTTTGTTAGAAAGCTATGACCTCAGATACCCAACTTTCATACTTTTTGTCCGTCTGTCTGTACGTCTGGACGGACATAAATCTACTATCTGTCGGCGAATTTCCCATTGAATTAGCCATTGAAATTCAATTTTGAGTCATTTAAATCACTGTAGGTATTGAAATGCGGTTGATGTCCATCTGTCTGTCTGTTCGTATGTCTGTCTGTCTTTCCGTCTGTCCGTACCCCCCTTCAGTGACGCGTTTATAGATGTTGGGGCCATAGGCGGCCTCCCAATTTGGGGCCCCTCGCCCCCCCCCCCCCCTAAAAAAAAGAAATTAGAATTTAAAAAAAATCTTACTCGTACAAATAAAAAAGCATGATGAAGGATGAACCAGTTTGTAAATTGGGATTCTCCCCTCCCCTTTTTTGGAGCATGAAATGCTAGTGACGCAATCGGGGCTGAAAAAAAGAACCATGGTCTTGTCTAAATATTGCAAGAGACAAGAATTTCACTTATACTTTTAATGCCCTTATCTTATATTTACATACTTATTTTCCATTTACAACTTTTTCTTTCTGCATTTTCTTTTTGCAAATTCGTTTATCACCTCGTCGAAATAATTTTTTTTTGTTTCATCTGATTCGATGTTCAGAATTGCTAAGGCGTTAAGGCGTATCTGTCCAATCATATTTCTCTGCACATTCTTTATTCTTTTTAGTGCAGAGAAAGAACGGTCTCCAGTTGCATTGCTAATCGGAATTGTTAGATAAATACGCAACAGCGTTTCCACACATGAAAAAGTCTATTTTAATTCGTGTTGCAGAAAGTTATACATTTCCGCTGGAGACCAAAGGTGTTCTTTTCTTGCAAGTATTAAAAAATGTTTTATTTCGTCTCAAACACTTTCGTTGCAGTCGTTGTTAGACTTAATATCCTCCCTTTACTTTGTTGTAAGTTTAGTGATCATGGATTCGACTTCGTCAGCTGAAACATCTTTCTCCTCATCATTTAAAAAAACAATCCGAACAGACTATTGATTTCCTTATAGGACTTCAGTCTGTTATCGAGTTCAAAAATCAACTTATCACAAATAACATTAACGGTATTAATTTTGTTTTCTCGTTCATTAACAACAATCTCATTCTCCACGTTTTCGTCGAAAAATACAGTGCGTCGAAAAATACAGTGCGTTCTGTTTACAATGCATTAAATCTCAATCAAAATTGAAAAAATCTCCAGTGTACCTGTACCGTTACTATGCGATCGATTTACAAAAATGGATATCTGTATTGTCTAAAATCTCCCGTCAAAAACAGATTTTGTAATTTTTATTACAATAAAAGTGTTTTTTTTTTTTTTTTGGTTTACAAACAAATCGGGGGCCAACAAACCGTAGACAGACAGTATATAAATATTTGAAAGAATTGGAAATTCCCCGAAATCCGTGACGTCACGCTTGTATAGTTCGGTAAAAGGAGACACGAAAAAGCGACAATTCGGCGGTCGGTCAATTATTATGTTTGTATGCAAACAGTTGTAAGTCTAGGTATTTGTTATTAATTTTGAAATTTGGGGGGCCCTCGCAATCTTGGGGCCACAGGCGGCCGCCTCTAACGCCTATTGGTAAACGCGTCACTGCCCCCCTTCCAAAATCGGTTCTATCCCTCGGATCTTAAAAATTCTTTTTTTGTTAGAAAGCTATGACCTCAGATACCCAACTTTCATACTTTTTGTCCGTCTGTCTGTACGTCCGGACGGACATAAATCTACTATCTGTCGGCGAATTTCCCATTGAATTAGCATTGAAATTCAATTTTGAGTCATTTAAATCACTGTTGCCAAATCAACAATGGCATGAGAAATTTTATTTATTTAAACATATTTGAAGCAAAATAATATTTTCATGAATCAGTTTGGAATGACGTCATAAAATGTAGCACAATTTGATTCCTTGATTATTCATTAATTATCTACCAAGAAAGCGGCAAGGCATACTTTTGCATGCAATTATGCTTAGTTTTAATTTACATTTCTTATTTTTTAATGCAGTTCGGAGTAGTTTCATTACTTTTGTTATTAATAAATATTTAATTATTCTTCGAACTACAAATAAATCACGAGCAGATGATAAATAATATTTAATTAATTTACGAAAGAATATTAAGAAAAATAGTTGATTTTGGCTTTTAGAAGTTTAAATTATAGCTGGATGCTGTGTTTCGATTTTTTTTTCTAATGTGTATAAATCTAGTGTAGAAACGGCTGTTGATGATATTTACTTTAGGAACCTAGTTTTTTTTCCGATTCGAACTTCAGTAAGTATTTAAGTAACAGGAAAGTAGGCTATTTTAGTTCTTTATGAACTTCTTGTTTTTTATTCAAAAACTGTATTTGCGATGCACTTTAAGTTGTTTTCGCTGCAATAAATGGACACTTGTTAAAGAAACGGTTTTACAGAATATCCTAAAAGATGTTTTCTCTCCTTGTGTTCTGTTTATATTTTCTTTACATTGATGAAAGATTACGGCAGAGGGTTTTTACGGCATTAGTTTAGAATGAAATGAAAGTATTTTTGATGATATATTTTAAGCGGTAATATCTTTATTTTAGGTATTTAGAGCTTAAGAAGAGTTCTGATAACAATATAAGATTGATAAAGATATGATTCTCTTTTTAGATCTTTCAATGAATAAATATTGTTTAATACTATTGAATTATTTTCAATAATTTTGTTTTATTTGCGGCAGTTTTATTTCTATTTGGATTGGATGCATTTTTATATTTTGAAATAAATCGTAAATACATATTCATTTTTTTTATACTTCACCCCCAACTTCTTTAGTTGATCCAAAGTAAACGTCTCTCCGCCACGGTTATGATTACGATCCCATTTATTTCCCGCCATTCTTTGGACCCGACCCAAACATCCGTCCGTCTGTCCACCTGTCCCCGCGATGTCTTTTAGTTGAAAATGCACCCCATTCAATTTTATTTTCAGTCACGAAAGAACGCAGTTATATTTCTGTTCCGCAGACATTCCTAATGGAAGTTGAAGTACTTTTTTTTTGTTTGAGTGCCATTTTTTTTAATGGAAGTTGTAGTTTTTTTTTCATTCGCACCGTTTTTCAAGGCGGCTGCATTCCTTGGATGGTGTGTGGAGGTATTTCCCTTTGTGATGAAGTGCAGTTTGATTGTTTGGTTGTTATATAGGTATTTTGGAAAGAATAAGCAGGGTTGCCTATCGATGGGCAATTAAGCGCAAATTGAGGAGTGTTTTTTTATTATTGTGGTCTGATATGGAAGTAATAGTTGTGGATGGCAAAACAGTTAGACTGCAATTTTGTGGAATTATTCCTTTTGGATACACACATTTACTTGTACTTTACATCGTATTACCATCAAATTCTCTATATTTCTGATACGATAGTATCCAAACTTTTTGTATCACGCGATTCTCCCTCCCCCCTCGTTTTTGAATTTTCTTGATGCCTAAATATTAAATGCTATATTTAGCCCACTTTTCTCCTTTTTTACTACAATAGGAAACCTTTTAAGTTTTACTGTATGTAAAACCTTTTGATTGTTTTTGTGGCCTAAAAACTATATCTACTATTCCGCAGCTTAAAAACGTACCCTAAATAAAAGCTTTTATAGTATCCATTAAGGTTTTAAAACAATAATTCCTTCTTACATATAAACGAAGCAACTCCGCCGATTCTCAGAAATGAAAAAATAGTTCTCAAAGAGACAAGAACAAAGTAGTGAAGAGGGAGAAAAAAAATAATCCTACGATCTTGACTAAGACAAGTCTCTGCGTCGGTTTGACTTACTTGTGACTGAAAAGTTTGTCATGAATGATTTTTTCACACACCATGTCGCCCTTAGCAGATGGATGCATGGGAATGAGTGGACCAAAATCTTAATATTTGTTTGCCAGTTCTCCATAAATACTATCTATAGAGTCTTCCTCTGTTTTGACAGGGATACCATCTTTCTATAATTAAAGACATTTTCAATACTTCTAGTTCTATTTATGAAAACTACTCGCGTATAAGTTTCTAATTAACTGATCATATTATTTTTTTAATTCTTAAGTCTCTTTGTTTTGACAGTACTTTAATCTCATCTAAAATTATGGCCTTTTTGAAGACATTTCAAGACACCTAGTTCTACTTATGAAGAAGCGGTACTAACATATATGTTCTCAATAACTGTCTAGATTTTTTAATTCTTCAGGTCTTTTTTTTTTTTTGACAGACTTTAAACCCATCTAATTATAATTAAGGACTTTTTTCCGACGTTTTCAATACGTTCCATTTATAAAGAATATTCGCGTATAAGTTTTCAATAACTGTATCGATTCTTTTTGAATTCTTCCAGTCCCTTTTTTTTGACAGGGATCATAATACCATCCATCTATAATTAATGAATTTGTTTTTTGAAATTTTCAAGACACCTAGTTCGATTTATAAAGAGTACTCGCGTATATATAAGTTTTCAATAACTGTCTGAATTCATTTTGAATTATTTCAGTCTCCTTGTT
The DNA here is from genome assembly GCA_019343175.1 of Oedothorax gibbosus. NCBI lineage: Eukaryota > Metazoa > Arthropoda > Arachnida > Araneae > Linyphiidae > Oedothorax > Oedothorax gibbosus. Next base: position 37,773 of record JAFNEN010000794.1, read on the forward strand.
TTGACATAGATTTTAATCACATCTATCTATAATTAAGGACTTTTTTCCGACATTTTCAAGACACCTAATACTATAAAGGAAAATTATTTGCTTTTGAGTAACTGTATAGATTCATTTTGAATTCTTCCAGTCCCTTTTTTTTGACAGGGATCATAATACCATCCATCTATAATTAATGAATTTGTTTTCCGAGATTTTCAAGACACCTAGTTCTATTTATGAAGATTATTCTTGTTTAAGTTTTCAATAACTGTATCGATTCTTTTTTAACTCTTCAAGTCCCTTTGTTTTGACATGTACTTTAATTCCATCGATTTATAACTAATGACTTTTTTTCCCGACGTGTTCCAGACACCTATACTTCTACTTATGAAGAGTACTCGCGTATATAGTAGGACCTTGCTTCAAGGGGCGGCGTTGGCTACCGCTCTGTCAAAGCAAGGCGACAAAAAATGGATCCTTGCCACCAAACTCTTGTGCTACGACGCCAAAATAGAAAGCGGCCATTGAGACACTTTTTTCTCCGCTGTCCCATTCGTTGTGTCTCACGTTTTAATTGGAAAGAAGACGCTTTTATTTGCTCAGCCGAAGATTCTCATTAGGGGAAGATGAGTTCTCTTCTTTCTCGTTTGGAGAAATAAACAATTCTGCACTCGTTATGACTTGTTGTTGGGTGGCATTGCTTTTTAAGATGGTAGGGTGCGATTCAAACTAGAAAACACACATCACCTTTTCGTTTCAAGTAGAACTTTAACGATAAAAAATCCCTTTTTAATAAAGAAAATATTGTACCTGTAATCAAAGGCATAAGTTCTTTTTAAGTATGATTGTTGCAACTAAAATATTCAATCTCCACTATAAAAAAAATTAAAATACTAAGTGCATTTTTGTTGCATTTTCACTATGTTAACAATTCTCCCAAATATTGAAAAACATAGATAAGTATATTAAATCTGTTTGATAGCAAACAGTAAAACCACAGTACACCGTGTTGCAATGATACAGATAAAACAACATTCGAATGATTTTTGTTGATTTGAACCATAGTAAGGCCAACTAGAATTTTTTCCCTGGCTTTTATTATTTGCCACAATACCGACACAACAAAAAAAATGTGTATTTTAGCAGGTGAATAAATTTAGCGGTATTTCAGTTATTGTGCCATTGAGATAAAAATGCTTTTTAGTCAAACTCAAGGGCATTTGTAACTCAATATAAGCCTTCCTTTCAGCTAACGAGTTCGTTTGAGAATTCAAATTTCCATGCATCTAGTTACGACATTTAAATATAACCCTGATTTTAATTAGAACAGGAAAAGTACGTAAACTGAATACTCTACTCAATTGAAACGAGCAGCGAAACTAAACTCATATTGTCCCTGAGATTTAAATGTAAAATTAAAACACTGCAATATTTTGGTATAACGTTACTCCATAAAACTGGAGGAGCTGTCTTTAGATTTATGGAAATAGTAGCCTACTTTTTTTTTATCTATGGGAAAAAAATTGAAAAGCTGTTCCAAAGTGCAATTCACAAATACCCACGTAACAACTTTAGATACTTAAAATATATTTCAATGATAAGGTTTTTTTATGTATACATACAACACATTTCTTTGAGGTAACGTTACACCACAAAATAAGAGTAATCTTGCTATTTTTGTGAAGTTATTTCATAAATTTGGGTAACGTTACACTTTAAAGCTGGAGGCAGCTATGTTGTCACCAGTTTTATAGAATAATGCTACATCCTATTTTTACAACGAAAAATCCAAAAATTCATATTGTTTTTAACTCCACACACACACATATTTGCTATTAATGAGGCGTTGTTTTTCACACAAAGAGCGTTGATCGGTATGGAAAAAGTTTTTTCAGCATATGAAATTTTCTTCGGTACAGAATTCTATGTTATTGTTCTTTGATTTGATAGAATAAGTTTATTTATTTATATTTTAAATAGAGTCTTTATAAAATGAGGTCTTAGGTATTATATATAAATTATTAGCGTTAGGGGAAAGGCTCTTTGGACTGCCCAAATGAAGGCGGACTTTAATCCCCAGTTCTTTGGGTTTGTAATCTTAAAAGTCTCCTTGAAAATCAACAAAATATGCATGAGTTTATCTTTAAATACGAATCTGCAAGGAACTCTTGACACTGCAACAAAGCTATTTATAAAACGTGGTACAACAGGTTTTATTGTTAGCCTGTTTTGTGCATTCCTTGTAGAGCAACAAGAACGATGTGCGCCACACCTACTTAATAACACGTCGCAAACATATTGAAATTCGATCCTCTCAAAAGATAGTGTTACCTAAGTTCATGTGTGTACCCTTTTGTTATTTACCTCCTTTCTTTTGCAGAAGCCAGGACGGGTGTACCCGGAACCAGTCACACCCCTGATGCTCTGGAATCGTCTGTCGCGCCGCCACAGGACGATGAGAAATATGGAGCTGGCCGGCCACAAAGGGCGTGAACCTGAGAGCCCGTCTCCCTCATTTCGCACATGCACACGCGTGTAGTAAACACGCACACTTCTTTTTGTGTTCCCTCGTCTAAAAATAAGAACTGTTCATCACGTTTATTTATTGTTCACGCATGTAATGGGGGAAGGAACAACAGCAAAAATATAATACGAAGTCGGCCATCTTGATGAGAAGAACATGGAACCCGAATGCATTATTATTATTTTTCACAATCTTATTTTCATCTGAAAGAACAAAATCGTGCTGAACTTTTCAAAAAAAAAATATTCTTGAAACTTTTAAATGATAATGTTCTATACAATGTTAAAGATCTGATTTTATTTTGAAATTGTAAATTCTTTTTAGTTGGCATGGAGCTATTTCAGGACTGCCTGACTATTGTGAACCTGATTCTATCTTGGAAAATTATTTTTTTTAAAGAGTCTTATTTGTAGCAATACCAGCAAATTAAGTGCAGTGACCTTAACTTGTGTTTTCGTCTTGTAGATAAGTTCCAAATTATGACATGACTTAAACATTTTCAAAAGTTGAAAGGTGCATGTTACATTTAAAAAAAACTATTATGTTCTTCTTGCATATATGCAAATAAAAATGTGATGATTTATTTGAATTCGGCGCGTGTTGCTATTGCGGTTTTCAGGAGTACGTGTTCACGGATACAGTGTTGAAAGAACTTAATATGGAATTTAAGCAAAAACCCATAATCATTTGGTTGTGAAACTAGGGATTCGCTCTCTATCCCCTTAGCCCACATATTTATTCGTTTTTCACTTCTTCAAAGCAGAAGTCGAGATATTCTTGTTTATGATAATATAATTATATGAATGCACGTTGTATTTTACCTAGTTATATTTACGATGTATCCATGAGCTTTAAACCGAGTTCTAGCTGAGGAATTGTTATTATCATAGGTGGTAGCCTCAAAAGTTCTCGTGTATTCTACTGTTATTATAACTTAAATGCGAGTTATATAGAAGGCATAGATTTTGAGTGCTTTACTACTTCATTGGATAGTGTTGCATCGTTTTGAACTGAATTCGTTTCGTTCCATCTCGTGCAAAATTGAACAAGAATATCGTTTGAGAATTTCATTCACCCGAGCGAATACTAGTGTTCGGCATTGGAACCTTCCATTTGGAAACGTTCTTCAAGCAGTTTTTGGAAGGATAACATCTTGTCATTGTTGCGGTGTCAAATAAGAAAGCACGTCAGCAAACTATTAAAAAAGATTTTTCTTTGTGTGCTAAACAACATTGACCGGATGTCCATCAAGAATATGTGATTCTTCTTTATATGATGATTTCCTCAATAAATAGAAAATCATATTATTTTTCTCCTGGTGTGTGATTCTTCTTATTATGTTTAATATTTATATCTTGCACAAAAATAATGCATTACTTAACAGGCTGTTGGCAATGGAAGTTGTAGTCTAAAAGTAAAAATACCTTAGTTAGCACCAAAGATATCATAGTTAAAGTATTAGATTGGCTGATCACGTGACCTCCAATGCTAACGACGGGACGCGCATGGATGCTTTTTAAAAGGGCAAAATTGCCAGTGTTGCTGCCACTTTAAGGAGAAAAATAGTACGAAAAAATACCATCTAATTCTAAAATTACAAAAAAAATACTAGAAAAGGATTTAAAGTCACTAAAAAAGATTCCAAAATGCAGCTAGTATTTTTACGATATTTTTAAGGAGGATATTAGTATTTTAGAATAATTCTAATATTTCAAAAAAATATCGTAAAAATACTAGCTGCATTTTGGAATCTTTTTAGTGACTTTAAATTCTTTTCGAGTATTTTTTTTGTAATTTTAGAAATAAATGGTATTTTTTCGTAGTATTTTTCTCCTAAAGTGTCAGCAATACTGTCAATTTTGCCCTCTTAAAAAAGCCTCCATGCGCGTCCCGTCGTTAGCATTGGAGGTCACGTGATCAACCAATCTAATACTTTAACTATGATATCTTTGGTTAGCACGCGCTGTAAAAATGTGCTGTGTCATATTACGTCGTAAAACTGATGGTAGCAAGCAGTCTCTAGTTTTATGGGGTACTGTTACTCTACATTTATGCAGTAGCGTTACACGAATGAGAAGTGACTCCTATTTTGCGATATAACGTTAATCCATAAATTTAGTATAACTTTACTCCATATAGCTGGAGTAACGTCAATCCATAAAGCTGATAAAGATGGAGTAACGTTACACACTATTTTTACATTGTAAAATAGTTCACGATTACCTTTCGCTCTGAATGAGGTTATATTTTGCATTTATATCATATAATATTGTGTGCTACAATGGTATTATTTGGTAATGCAATGGGTTTTTGTTAAATGGAAGCTCCTGAATGATAATGAAACGGTATTTAAAAAAATACGCTATTCTTGGATTACAGGTTGGATATCCTGATGCCCCATGAAAGTATACACTCTTAAAACAAAAGAGTGAAATTCACTCCTATAGGAGAAGTGCATTTTCGGCACCGGAAAGGAGTGAAAATTAACTCAGACTGAGTTAAAACCGCTCGTTTTAAGAGTGTAGGACGCAGATTGTTTTCTTTATTTATTTTGCCCACTCCGAAAAAGAGTGAATTTCACTCCTATAGGAGAAGTGCATTTTCGGCACGGAAAGGAGTGGAAATTAACTCATACTGAGTTAAAACCGCTCGTTGTTTTAAGAGTGTAGTATTTATCCACATCTCTCTCTCTCATACTTCAATGATACAACTCTATCTAAGTAGAGGTGGTCTTATTTCATAGTTCCGTCGCTTTCTACCAAACAGAATCCTATTGTTCTACCAAAATTGCTCAATATTTTGACGAGTAGTACATCACAGGTAACAGACATTTTAAAGTTTAACTTTAAGTATAACTAGAGAAAAAGTAAAATACGTTACTAATGTTTTATAGCAAAGACTAAATTTGTAGTATAAAATTCAAACATCTGGAAGTGTGTTGCCATAATATAAAAGAGAGGTGAAAATCCTACATTGTCAGCCCTGCTTTTATTGAAATCGAGAACTTTATAGAGATCCACTGGGTAAAAAAAAACTCCTGAATTTTAATCAAATTAAATTTTTAAAATATATATTGGTTCGTTTTTTGAAATTGGAGAATAGGATAAAGTTGGTGTGTAAGTCCTTTTGTCAGTTTTCTCAACATGCATCATTTTTTTAAAAAGTACTGAATTTTATATATTTTATTAAATTTTAAAATATAAAGTTTGGAGGACTCTTTCGCGATGTACGTAGTAGTTTCCGGGATATTTGAAAAATGAAAGATTTAACAAGAAAACTACACCACTAAACTGCATTATCCACAGCAATAAATAAGACTTTTTTTTGTCCTGAAATGAACAATATACTTTCTTATTAGTTGTTGAAGCTTACAACCACGGTTCAAGTCACTGTAGTTTACCTACTGAAGCTGAAAGAAAAAATACCGTATATCTGCAAAAACTGAGTTTTGAGAAAATAAGGAAAACACGTTAAATCAAACGCCAAGTATTGGTTATAAGTTTGATTGAAAATGCGGATTTAACTATGAAGTATTTCAGGTTATAATAAGGTAGATTATCCCATTTTATATATGTATTGCTTTTAATCACTCAGTAATTCCAAACTTCAAGGTACAGTCTTTTTTCTTGCATACTATACAGGTCATCCAGGGCCTGATCTAGGAAAACTCGGGCTATAGGCACAACAAATTTTAGGGTCCCCTTTACGGAAAATGTTGTGTATGATTGGCCGTTATGATGATGCTAGGTGCGGCCAATATATCATATTTTTGCTACCATTTCATCGGCTTCCTTATAACAGAGATCAAACCAATCACGTTAGGTCAACGTGTCCAGCTGAAAATAAAGTGGGGTCTCATAAAATTTTAAAATTTACTGAAATTTTTGAGCTATACAACATTTAGCAACAAACATTTAGGAGACCTATACGATCATGTCTAACATGCCTTATGGTGGATCAGGCCCTGCCTATCACAAAAAAACAACTCGAAGAGGTATCCCGTTAGCTCCAGGAAGCAGCAAAGGTGGGTAGAATCACAGTTTTAGAGGAGGATGTAATTGTCACCCACGTGTTCACTCGCGGGTAAATGAGACGGCCGGGGTATAGATAGAAGTTCTGGAAAAAAATGCTCTTCGCGCGAAGGAGGGTTGATCATCCTCCGGAGTTATTTCCAGCTAGCGCCAAGATTCCTCCTCCGAAACACCCTTCTGGTGGATGGGCAGATTTTTTTTCTCCATCTTCTTTTTACTCGAGGCAAGGGTGGGTTTGCAGAAGACATGTAGCGTTAGTTCTTAATGACGAGCGGTTAGGGCGTCCTTTGGGTAGAATTGAAGAAATAAGATTTTCTCCCAACAAACAAATTATAGGGATAAACAGCAGTATGTACTTTTTATATTTTGATTTATCTGTACGTATATACTGCTATTAAATTGACCAAATCAGCATGCGACCTATTGTGTTGGTGTAAATGATAGCTACTTTCCAGTTGCCAAGAGAAACACAGCATGTTTACCACATAAAAAGAGTACACATATACACACACAAGGACTATAACGAATCGTTTGTAGATATTGCCACCAACAATGACCAAGGCAAGTCTTCGATTTGTAGTGGATGGGTTTTCTCGATGGGTTGAGGAATTAAACAATTTGATTATCAGTCCTTATAAGTTCGGTCCTTGTCCAGCAATCCTATAAACAGATCCGACAAGGGGATGAAAAATCCCTTCCATAAACAAAGCAGCGTATTGGGACTGCTTATAGAAGCGTTAAATCTGTTTCGGTCTTTAGTCTTTGACTCCAACTATAACGTTGTTAAGCTACGATGGGTTGACAATTGTTCAAAATGAAGAAGTCCGTCCCCAATAGCTTGTATGGTTCTGAAGTGTGACGAATTCAACCGAAACTAAAGTTATCTTAGATTTGGAGAAAATTTAACCTGCTGTTGTCGTCTACAACACCCATTTCCATCAAATAGAAAGTTCCTATTCGATGAAAATGTGATTAGCAACATATAAAAAAAATTAAACTCCTATGTCTAAAATAAATTAATTTTGTGAATCTTTATTTTCAAGCTTCTATTTCGTCCTACAGCTATCGCTCACTTCCCGGTTCCCTTAAAATAATTTAAAAAGTATAATTTAATGCTGTTATTATCAGTTAAATATGATGTTATAACATGTTTTTGTTTATTACAATGAGTTTTCTGATATTGTTTATTAAGAAAGTGGCACATGTTTAATTAAAAAAAAAATAACATAACTTTTAATTTAAATTTTGGATATTTGATGACAAAAAAAAAGGTTTTTACACTTTGTATATTATAACTATATATATAAAAAACTTTATTGTAAATAAATTCTGTAATATTTACTTTTGTACATGTTCATTTTGTAAATTTTATTTGTTGTGGTTTATCAAATTCACTGACAGGCAAATTTAAGTATGAAATCATCAAAAATTCTATAGAAAAATTTAGACAAATGCAGTTAATTTTAGAAATTCAGGGATTTTCCTTTATTAAAAATGAGCATTCTTCATTTATTTCATTTGTTTTAAAAACTTAGCAAAAAAATGAAGGAAAAATGCAGTTTTTCTGTTCCAAATTCATGCATATTTCATGCATAAAAACTGCATTTTTCCTTCATTTTACGCTTAATAAAATCAGCAAAAATCTTCACTTAAAAATGAAGGATATATGCAGTTTTTTAGTATCAAATTCGAGCATTTTCCATGCATAAAAACTGCATTTTTCCTTCATTTTAAACGCCTATTAAAATCAGCAAAAATCTTCACTTAAAAATGAAGGAAACATGCAGTTTTTTAGTTTCAAATTCCAGCATTTTTCATGCATAAAAACTGCATTTTCCCTTCATATTAAAATCAGCAAAAAATTTTCATGTAAAAATGAAGGAAAAATGCAGTTTTCCGTTCCAAATTCAGGCATTTTTCATGCATGAAAACTGCATTTTTCCTTCATTTTAAATGCCTATTAAAATCAGCAAAAAATCTTCATTTAAAAATGAAGGAAAAATGCAGTTTTTTTGTTCCAAATTCAGGCATTTTTCCTGCATAAAAAATCAGCATGCTTCCTGCAGTTTTCTGAAATGCAGGAAACATGCTGATTTTTAATGAAGGAAACATGCTGATTTTTAATGAAGGAAACATGCTGATTTTTAATGAAGGAAACATGCCTGAATTTGGAACAAAAAAACTTCATTTTTCCTTCAAGTTTTTATGCTGATTTTTTTTGCTGGGGTATGACCTGATTCCTCTTTGCGTTGCTGTAGCCGTAGAAGATGTTTGAATCATGGCAGCTTCTGTAATTCCCACTCGTGATGGATGGGGTCTTGAAAAGTGATTCGGGGATCTCGACCTTTCATATTTTTATGATGTATTTTTTTCAAATTCTGGCCTCGACATTTTGCGTACCATCGCTCAAGTTCAAATAGGGTATTTGACTAAAAAAAAATATTGTCTTAAAATATTCCTAGCCTTTTAAATGCCAACTTCTAGCTGTGCTGTTTGTTGTTCAAAACATTTGTTTACGAAAGCTTAAATAGAAAAAAAAGTTTCTTTTAATCTATATCGGTCATTTTGAGAGTGAAACCGAAGCAACCAATGAAATCGCAGTACGGAGAAAAAATAAAACAAGAGAGTTACATCATCTGAAACATTCCCATTAATAACATTCAAATGATAAATTATTTTCGAAAATCGAATACCACACATATGTAAATTTGCAATTAAAATAGTATCGAGTGTTTTGTGAATGGTGAGTGAAGCAGGGCGGAACGAACGGAAACGAAGTGTCTGATGCGACGTCAGATGCATTCGCAATGACGCAGTTATCACCTCCGGAAATGCTCATCGTTTAACAGCGACCTTGACAAAGGATGCCGCAATTGAAGAGCTTATTGGAAGAACGTGCTAAGTGACATTTTTGGAGAAAAAAAATTAGATATTTGTGTCAATGAACATATTACTAACTTCTTTTTAAAGATAACAGGACCCACTTTTCATAAACTTAAATTTAAGTATATTTTTTGCCTTTTGCATGGGGGGGGGGGGGGGGGGCGATTTTAACGTATCCAAGTGCAAACTAAAAACTTTGAAGCTTATTTTCTCTTTTTCAGCTTTTTGTCACTTAGCACGTTCTTCCACTCAGCTCTTCAAATAAGATGCTGTCAATAAGATGACGTTCTCTCTTCTCCGATGCTTCGCATCTAGGGGATGCTGACGTATGTTACTGGTGCGGTTTAGGTTGAAAAATCGTCGCTCTAGACCTACACGAGGAGTGTTGGTAACGGGCGTCGTTGTTTAGAACCATAGTCAAGTGACGAGCCGACACCTGAGTATAGGTACCCAACGCAACTTTTTAAGGAACACATCTTACGCAGCGTCGGAACTTTGGAGTATATTTTAATATGCACCTCCCATGACACGGGGTATTATTCGTCGGACATTTTGGCTGCACACGCCGTTTATAGGTCGATAGAAAGGATATATGTAGTAGTAAAAAAGTATATTTTTAATGAATAGTGTAAGAAATCACAATGCAATTATTCAAGATAAAAGATGTAAATGAGTAGTAGCATTGACATAGAAATAGAAAATGTTAATAAACTTCTGTCTTCTTCACGTTAAGAGGGACTGTCAGTCCCATAGAGCTAATGCATTAGTTTTGAAATCACAACTTTTGCAAAAGAATTGGTATGCCTTTTTATCCCATTTTCACCGGGTATGGGAATCATCATAACATCAATTTAAAACAGAATTGAAAAGAAAATAACACCCGGTTATTTAATTATTAATTGATAAAGTTTTAAAATAGTGTCGCCATCTGTTGGGCATTTGAGGCATTTTAAAACTTCAAAAATATATAATTAAATAACTAGATAACATTTTTGTTTCAAATTTATTTCATTTCGATGTTATGTTGATTCCCATACCTGGGGAAAAAGGGCTAACATGGCAAATCAATACTTCTGCGGAAGTTGTGATTCTAAAACTAATGCATTAGTTCTATGGGACTGACAATCCCTTTTAACTTTTTTTTGAAAACGAAGCATTTTCCCCTCCTCCAAAACCCATATTTCATCCGAGTAAGGCAGGAATGTTAAAAAGAGTCATCTCGCTCTCTCCCGATTGTGGAGAAGGGTGTCAGATAAGGAATATGTGCGATACTGGGATTACTTTTTAAAAGTAGCTGTTTTTTAGTTTATGTTAGTTTATTAATAACTATTTCTTAAAGAGGAAAATATTTTAGTGTTTTCTATAGCTATTTTTTTCATATACCTGTCAAATGTAAAATAATTGAATAAAAGTATAGCTTTTAATTTACAGAACTTTAAAAAAAAAATTGTGTGTGTCAAACCAAATATCCTAATTTAAATCTGCTTAATATATCCTGTTTTTAAAGTCTGTAAATCAATTCTAAGTGATGTTTTGCTCCCCCCCCCCCCCCAGCCCCCGTGGCCAAGAGGTAATTAAAGCGACGAGACTCTAACCCAGAAGGTTCTTGGTTCTGTCCTTATCCTATAGCCATACTATAGACGTATTCGTGCTGGTGGAAAAAATCCTTTAAAAATCACCGGGGTGCCCGAGTACACTGCGATATACGTGCTCGTTAAATATGTGGAGTCGAAAGTCCCGAGGGCGTCAGCGTACGATGTCGCTCGTAGTTCCGTTGGGTGCCCACTCAGGTGTCGACCTCGTCATTTGACCAGGGTCCTAAATGACGAGGCGTAATTGGCTGTGTTAAAGCTCCTAAAGGAGGCTCGAAATAGGCAGCCGGAAACGATTACATTACAAGTGATGTCTTATTTAACGAAAGGTCGGGGCCCGGATGGCCGAATGGTTTGGATAGCAGACCATTACGCTAGCAGTCTGCGCGCTGTAACGGGTGCGGGTTCGATTCCCGCTTTCGCCCTGGGTGTACTTCCTTTCTCTGTGACAGTAAAAATTCTTTCTGTGTCTGTCTTACTTGACGAAGGCTTATAAGCGGGTCTCTGATCAAGCACTCAAGCCGGAATATATATGTACCTACCCAACCCAACCCAACGAAAGGTGGTCAATACGAGAGGAATATTAAACAAATTACAGATTGGTATTTTTTTTTACAATAACATTAAGCCTTACTTTTAAGGTCATCAAAGAAAACAAATTGAAACAAAGAAAAATTTTATTTAACACTCACATTAAGTAAATTTTCAATAAAAAATTAAGCAAAAAACTTTAAAATTTTATTCATTGAATTAAACGCTTTTTTCTACCCAATTTGATTTTTTAAAAGTTTAGTTGTGTGCAGAAGAGAGATTACATACCACAGTAACTGTTACACACTTACATACATTAAACACATAAATTTTATTATGTCGTTCATATTTACCTTATCCCTGAAATACCCGCACTTCCTCCACAAAATATTTTCTTCATAAAGAAAAAAAAAGCTCTTGTGAAAATGATTTTTATCTGTTAACGTATCGGCGAGGAACTTATAAAAAAGGCGTCATGGTGAGCTTCAAATTCAATGAAAGCTTTTAACCAATACGACCTTTCCTGAGAAAGATAGATCACGATCATTATTTGTTCGATAGAATTCTTAAAGTACTTTTATTTAAAAAAATACTTCTCTGAATGATCAATTGTAGTTTAATTAGCTACAACCATTCAATGGGTTCCTTATTATCAGATAAGTTTTTTTTGTTGAAGTTGCAATTAAACTGATTTTTTCGATTGAAAACGGGTGTGGAGAGAAAATCGATGGAATCAATCCAAGGGACTTTCTGCAGTAAATGCTTTTGTATGGAGCAAAATTATTTTTTGAAAAATATCATTCGCAGTTAATGGACGCCAGTATTATATACATGAAAATGGACGACACATATTTTAAATAACAGAGGCTCAATGAATCAAAACTAAAGACGGTCACTTCATTACTGTTTAGTGAATGGGTAGTTAAAAATTCAAAATGTATGCGCCTATAACTGTTAGTTGGAGTTGTCTTTTTATTGGGTATCCTAAAGCATAGCTAACAATAATTATTTTAATATAGCTTGCGCTTCGAGGTGAATATTGTCAAAAACAACAAACAGTTTAAGAATCCATTATAAATTCATTGAAGCATTTCAATGGCTGTGGCTTGTATTGCACGCTATTCATTGCGTTTTGTTCGTTAATTTACCTCGTTTACTTTTTTCTAAAATCAGTTCTATGGTTTTAGCTTCCACACTACGTTTATAACGTAAAAAGTGGAAGGTTTTATAATCGTTCAGTCCGTCTGTCCGTCCGTCACCCACTTTCACAGAAAGAACCACAAGTCCCACAGACAAGTGGAATACGTCATTTTGAAGCAAAAAAATAAGATTAGGCTACATTTCAAATTTCATTAAAAAATTTAAATTAGAAGTTCATTTAAAATTTAAATAAGTAAAAATTTAATCTACATTGAAATAACATGCAAATTCCATTTTTATTCAATATTTTCACTGTTGCCATTTCGTTAAACGTACGAGAAACTTTATTTAAAATAAAAATAAACACTTTTGAAAGAATATTTATTTATGTGATATAATTCAGTTTGGATTGTTGTAATATCACAATAGAGTTCTTTTGATGGTTTATTATATATGTATGAAGAAAGATGCATAGAGAATTCTAACTTGGCATAAAAAATATGCAAAGTTTTGCCTTTATTTTGAAAGAATTAATTGCACTAATTATATATTTTTCGAACTGTAAATTAATTTAACAAACGATAAATGACTGAATTTTCAAAAGAAATGTAAATAGTAAATTGTGACGACACAAAGATATTTATTAAAAAAGATTACATTATTATTCTTCGAACTTCAAACAAATTAAGCAAACGATAAAGTCTAATTATTAAATCTGAGAAAGAAGATTAATGAAAATAATTAATTTTATCGTTTAAATGTATAATTACAACTAGCTAAAGGCTCTGTTTGCCGAATTTCTTTCTGAGGTGTATAAATATTTTATTTCCTGTTGAGCACAAATGTTGTGTGGAAGCGGTTTAAGTGACAGATTCTGTAACAAACCTACTTTTTAAACTACAACTTCCTCCCCCTGAAAAAAATAATCACTTTTCGTTCTGATTTGATTGAATAGTTGACAAAATAAATGGAAACATGAGCCAGTTAGATATCGTCACTTAAGTTCCCACATGTGCTATCTTATTTTCTCAACTTTTCAGGAGAGCCGAAAAACGTGTTTGTTCATTTAACACCGGCTGTTCGGACTTTTTCTTGTTACGTAATTTCGATCTATATATTATGTAGACCGATATTATGTAACAAGAAAAAGTCCGAACAGCCGGTGTTAAATGAACAAACACGTTTTTTGGCTCTCCTGAAAAGTTGAGAAAATAAGATAGCACATGTGGGAACTTAAGTGACGATCTTTCATTCATCGTAAACTGCTTACATAAGAATAAAATACTTCCCATGCATGGGATAAAAGCGAGCCTATTTCCTTATTCAAAAGAGGCTCAATACAGATCTACAGATCGATTCTGAATAAGCTCCGTAATAGACAAACCAAAATTGATCGCCTTAACTATTGTTTTGTGGTGTGGCGATTAAGCCACACGGCTTTCCTTTTATATAGAAGAAGAGCCCTTCGGGTGGTTCAACCTGTGAATGGGGTTGAATGTTCGTGGCCCTAAGAAGCTTTTGTCTTTGGAAGATCATTCAGATAAAGAAAACTGCTCTATTATGGACCATCCCCTGTAATAAACACCTTTCTTCTACATGTCATTGCATGCGAGATGGTGTTCATTCTAAAGGGACTATTGGCCAAAATCTTTTTGTGTTCGGTAAAGCTTTCTTGAATATTTAAAACGGCAGGAACCACGTACTTACAAAATTTTTTAAATGGATGACTCATTTATAATTATCTGCTTCAGAAATATAATTTAAAATAAAAGAATTTAAATTTTAGTTTGATGCAGTGAGAAAAAGTTCACTCCACAGTCAATCCTCAGATGGTTAACGTGCACCAGCCCTATTTAGGTTGAATTTTTTCCGCTCATCTTGCACGAACCTGTGTTGCCGAAAACCACAATGTGCTCTATGCTATGCGAACCGCATTCTTCACACCAATCTATACAAGTCGTATATGAAAGTGCGATCTCGGTTACAATAGCTTGTTCCCCAGTGCCGGATTTTGGCCTAGGCCTACAAGGCCCGAACCCCCAGTCAGGAAGGGGGCCCTTAAAAAGTTAAAATTGCCAAGAAATTGCCTAAAAACATTTGAAAATCGACAAACTCCGAAAACCTTTTCACAGAAGAAAGTTCGCCGTGTCGCCGTGTGATTTTAGAAATTTTATAGAATAACTATAGTAACATACTGTATTATTCTGATGTTTATTAAAGTCAATTAAAAATTATATGTTCTGTACTAGTGTATTTAATATGCTAAATTTCCAAAATAGCTTCGAGATAGTGGGGGGCCCCAAATGTTAAGTGCCTAGGGGCCCTGGGTCTTTAAATCCGGCACTGTTGTTCCCACTTGTGGACATACTGGGATTTTCTCTCGCTTGTAGCGAATATCGTAGAGTCAATGCAATGGACTACAACTATTTAAAGGAGCCTTATAGATTCTTTATACTTGAAATATAAATTATATAATATATCAATATGAAATATAAATTATATACTATATCAGTATGAAATATAAATTCTATTATACATCACTAATTATATTACATTCTATAATTCTATTTATTGCAGAGCACAACAAGGTCTAATTGCAGAAATAACTCAATTTTGGTAAAATTTCGTTTAGAACCTTTTGGTTTAACATCATGCAAGTATCAAAATGAGAAACATTTTGAATCCGTGATGGAGAAATACCTACTCTAGAAGCAAGAGGGAACGATGTCCTATAATATAACATTAGACAACGGCCCTTCTTCTAATAGGGTATACCAATACAGCAATGTAAATGAAGGCGATCTGCATACTGCATCGCTTGTTTGATGGAAGTGGGTTTTGTTTTTATGAATAAAATGATGCCATGCATTGAAATGAGTCGTAATGATAGTACCACCCAAAAGTATATCTTTGGAAGAAACAATAAATGAACTTAATCACACTTGATTTCAATAAATCGGGGGACACCAAACTTTTTCAAATTGGGACAGATCGGCACTTCCTGGAAAATTACCAGCCATAAAAATAGTTTCCCTAAAAATTAATTACAAAAAAAAAAATACAGGTGAAATTATGAAAAATATTTTCTTTTAATAATAGGATCATCCTGAAAGCCTTCAAAAGTAAGAAAATAAGTCGTAAATTTACCTTCATTATTTATGCTTGATGTGACTTGATCTATCATATATAGCCCATAATTGAAGAGCTTAGTGGAAGAACGTGCTAAGTGACATTATTGAAAAAATTGAGATTTTTGTGACCATGAACATATTACTAACTTCTTTAACGATAAAAAGATTCATCTTTTTCGTAAACTTTAAGTGAAGTATATTTTTTATGGTTTGCAAGTACCGTTTTCAAAAGATCCGAGTGCAAACTAAAATTTTCATTTCTCGTCATTTTCTCGTTTTCCCCTTTTTAGCTTCCACGCTACGTTTATAACGTAAAAAGTGGAAGGTATTATAATCGTTCAGTCCGTCTGTCTGTCCGTCACCCACTTTCATAGCCCAAACTACAAATGCTACGGACAAGTATGATACGTCAAAAAATTCAGCGCTTCGAAATTAGAATACATTGAAAATTTCAGAAAAGAATTCGAATTCGAAGTACTTCAATTATGTAAAAAACTGCAAAATTGAATGCTCATTTAAAGAGCATCGGAAGCCATTTTTATTAGAATTAAATCACCATTTCCATTCGCAACAATCGCCCGAGAAACTTTAATTCTTTTAGACAATAAATTAAATAAATTTATTTTTGCGACATCGATCCGTTTGAAATGACGTCAAATATATTTCACTACGAGATTCTTCGTATGTTGATATGAAATATTTTCATTCTATTTAAAAGCGAGGAATATTACATATTTATTCTTTGAAATATAAATTAATTTTTGTAAACGATAAGTAATAATTATTGAATTTTGAAATAAAATTTTAATGAAACTAGCCAAATTTAGCATGTAAATGTTTAATATAGAATTGGCGCTCTTTTACCTGCTAAACACAACTGTTGTGTCGAAGCGGGTTAAGTGACAGATTCTGTTACAAACCTACTTTTGTTACTTAGCACGTTCTTCCACTAAGCTCTTCAATTAACTGCAAACTAATTTATTGTTTAGGAGAGGGGACTTCGAAAGTATCTCTGCCTTGGTCCCCAATTTATTGTGGTTGAAGTCCTGCATGACCTAAGATAAACAGTTTGGAGATCCCCTGGAATAAGGGGAAATGGACAGGACCATTATTATGATCATTGCAATTAAGGACCTTTCATTCTACACAAGCCTGGCTTTTTTCATATTTCATTTAAAAACAATTATGGTTGCGATTATTGTAAGGGAAGATGAATGTTAATCAGTATGTTGTTTAGAAATGTAGTAATATTTTATTAGTAAGGGGGGAGAGGAGGACAATACAGCGATGGATACAATAGCACCTAAAGGCTACACTCCTATAAATCGATGTAATTTTCTTTGCATAAGCAAAAACTTTTTATCTATTCCATGGTGATTCTTGATTTCTAAAAACAGCTAATTGTTTTTCATTCGAAATAAAAGATGGAAATAAAATAATGATACATATTTCGATGAATATTCACTTGGTATTCCAATAACAAGTGTACACAAGGGATCGAATGCACTGATGTAGTAAAACGACGATATGTGTCCTGGCTTCCCCCCCCCCCCCTTAACTTCGCTATATTTCGAGACTAAATGTGCAATTAGTATTTTTAAAATATGAAACTTTTGCTGCCTCAATTCGCACACAGACAATGAAAACAAAATACAAGTATATAATTCTAAAAAAGATTAAATGCGGAAAAACTACATAGGGATCGTCCATAACTTGCGTGAGGTGGTTTTGATGATTATTTTACTCCCCTTCCCACTTGGTGAG
The DNA here is from genome assembly GCA_019343175.1 of Oedothorax gibbosus. Classification (NCBI taxonomy): domain Eukaryota; kingdom Metazoa; phylum Arthropoda; class Arachnida; order Araneae; family Linyphiidae; genus Oedothorax; species Oedothorax gibbosus. The sequence continues at coordinate 55,351 of JAFNEN010000794.1, forward strand.
ATTGGATTCGACCCCCACCCCCTACTCAAATCTCCCGAAATTTTCTACAAAATTCTTAAATTTACTGCAAATGTCTTGAGTTTTTAAAAAAAAATACAGTTTGCTTTCTTGTTGTGTTCATTGAAGAATTGAAGAAGAATAGTCACAATAAATATTATCGTGTTAATTTTTTGCATTCTTATGTCAAGAAATATGTTTCACTTGAATTTAAATAAATTTTGTCTAAATTTTACACTTTTTGTAACTGGGTAAGATGACGTGAAACGAATCGCTCTAAAATGGTCTCCTGACGGAAAAAGGAAGAGAGCGACGAAGTATCTTGTAAGAAAGAGACCATCTTGGTTGGCCAAGCTGGGCAGTTACCAGGGAGGCCGCACTGAACCGGAGGGACTGGGTTTCAACGATTGCGGCCTCATGCGCCTATAAGGCGTGAAGAGTCTCAAGGCAAAATTACGTGATATTTACGTGAAATAACGTGGTCCAAACGATATCTCCTATACGTGAGATTGGGTGAGATCGACTAGATTCATTTTTCCCTTAACACCTAACATTATTTATGGACGCCCCCATAGAACAAAAGTTCTCAAATAGCTCCGAACACGCTCTAAAGTGACATATCTTGATATGAGCAAAATGAAGGATAGTTATGAGTCCCAAATGAGTCCGCGGTATCTGCAAAGAGGATAGCGGCAAACACGGTTTAAAAAAAACAGCTCCATTTGAGGCGATATCTCGCTCTTATTGCACATCAACCACTTAAGCTCTTTTTTGAAATCGGCCCTCTTTGATATCGTTGCGACATCTACACAATTGGTACATGAAAAGAACACCCACTACTTTGCTCATTTAATGCGCTTTATCGCGTTGTTTATCAACGCTCATTTCTGAGTTGACAGTACAAAATTAAAATAAATTCAAGGTTATTTATTTTATGTTGCTGTGACTAGTGTCAGAGAATGCGGCTTCTCCTGTGTTGGTCATTTGTGTTCTATGTTATTGAGGTCGTTTCCTTTTATCGAATGGTGGTATAGGAATGTTTAAAAAAAATACACAATAATTTTTTTGGAAATAAATTATTTTTCGCAATGAATTATTTAATACAAGACTAAAAATCGGAAAATATTTTTTGAAAGGGTCGGAGTTTAAGCTAATTACAAAACTTTCTGTTAAGGAAACACAGGTGTTGAGTTACTTTATATTTGTTGTTTTATTATCCGTGTCTTTATTAAATAATATGGTTTCTAACTTAACTGGGCACGAGCTTTGAAAGTATGAGGCGTTATGTGAAGTAAATGAGGGTTTCCTTTCTTAAGATTATCTTCCCCTTATTTTTAAAGGATTGCAATGAAACGCAAGACAATCCTGTGCCTAAACTGAATTCAGAAGAAACTTCCTAAATTTCCCCCTTTTTCTTCTTTTTTTCTTCTTTTTTCTTTTCACAGCAGAGGAAATCTTGTTGGTAGGGAGGACGCATTAAATTATTTTAGTATTGAAAGCATTATATTGTATCAAGTCAGCGCGTGGCCCTGTGCGAAGGCATCTTTCGTACAACTCCTTTAACTGTGGGTTTTGCCCCTAAAAAAACACTACACAAAAATCCGCATGTTATTTATTGCGCAACTCCCAACCACCCCGCCCATCTTATCCCTGATAAAATCAGTCCTTTCCATCAAGTACTTTACCACAGAAGAGAAAATAGATAAATCTCACTCCACACTCTAACAGAAAAAAACAAAGAGTTGAGAAGAGAGAGAGAGCATGTTTTTTCCCTGCACGAGGTCAGATGGCGAGCGAGATAGGGAAAAAGGGAATCTCGTTGGAATCCCGAATATGGAGGTAGGAATGAGATGAATATATGTGTGAAGAGATATATGTGAGACGGGGCTGCCAATTTTGAACCCGGTACTTCTTGCTTCCTAGCCCAATACTAAACCGTCTGTGACAAAGCAAATACTTGGTCGCGAGGGCTATTACCGGGTATTTTTGCTTCTCTGTTCGAGGGCAACGCAATTTATGACATAACCACCCGTCACAATTAGCATACATGATGAGTCTTAGGCGCCGAAGAGTTTATTTTTTACCTCATTCGCAGGCAGGGCTGGAACTCGTAACCTACGAGATGTCAGTCCAGCACTCTACCAAACAGGCTATCGCTTCCCAATTTTAAATATACTTCTAATTTGATTTTTTTAATGAAATTCAGGCTATGGCGTTGTCTGATTTTTGGCTTCAATATGGCGAGTTCCACTTGTTTGTGAGACTTGTGGTTCGTTCGGTGAAATTCGGTTACGGACAGACAGGACGTGTAGCTTCCACTTTTTACGTTGTAAACGTAGTGTGTGGAAGCTAAAGTAACTATTTGTCGTTTGTTTGGGCCTCTTGCGGAAGCGAACAATGCCTTCACTTGGCACACCATTTTTAGCATTAGTTTCTGACCCCAGCAGCACCCTTGCTGTTATTCCTGTCTCCTCTGATCCCGAACAAGATCTTCCGGAAGTGAACAAGGGTGGCTCATTGTTTCATTTCTGTTGCATGCCGACAGATTAGACCTAATGATGGAAGCAAACTGCGCACTTCCGAAACTATTACAAGACTTTTTTTATTATTTTTATTTGAAATGAAGATGATTGTTGAGATATTCGTAATGTCGTGAATGGGTGTGACTTGACTTAAGATATGCAGGAATTCATGGCCATTGATACACTCTTAAAACAAACGAGCGGTTTTAACTCAGTCTGAGTTCATTTCCATTCCTTTCCGTGCCGAAAATGCACTTCCCCTATAGGAGTGGATTTCACTATTTTTGCGGAGTGGGTAAAAGAAATAAAAGTAAACAATCTACGTCCTACACTCGTAAAACGAGCGGTTTTAACTCAGTCTGAGTTAATTTCCACTCCTTTCCGGTGCCGAAAATGCACTTCCCCTATAGGAGTGGATTTCACTCTTTGTTTTAAGAGTGTAGAAAGAATGATACAGATTACAAATACACTATTTTTTTTTAATGGCTGTTAATATGTAAAGCTATTCTCAATGGTCATACATAAATTTCGGGCAATGTTTCCCTCCTACGTGCCGTGTTGCCAAGTTTGTGCCATTTCTCAGAACACAGTCGTTTCTGCGGTGTCTCCTCCTCATTTATAAAGAAAAAAAGTTCGCAGAAAGTGAGAAAACGTCGCAGAAAGTGAGGATCGAAATATGTTTAGAAAATTCCTTGCTGAAATAATTTGAAATCTATATCCACAAAAATGATGTACATCATATGATTATGTGTGGCCCTAAAGTACCTAAATGCCATGAGTACAAGATGGACTGTAATCTCATCGTCAAAATAAGTACCGAGTCTTCAAAATTCCTAAACGGGAAAAAAAGACTTCGTATAAACGAGTGTGACAAAATCCTTTCATCTAAACTAGTTACAATATAAGTATAACTAAAAAACCTCCATGTTTAATGTTTCAAAGAAACATGTGTGTGTTTTTAAATTTTCATTCCCACAAATTCAATTTGCATTGCACCATTAACTAAAGCGGACTATATCAATGCGGCTAACAAGCGGAAAAACCCTCTTCGGCCATCCGAATCCGACATGCAGAACAAATGGGATCAATTGAATGTTCGTCCGTCCTTGGGGCCGAGTTGTCGACGGAGGCAGAAGACTACGGTAATCGTCTGCAATTTCCCGTGGATGCTGCGATTGCACCACCCCTTCTTTTTTCGAACAAAACACTCTATTTCAATTTAGGCGGTGACTTCGTTTCGTTTTGTCAATTGAAAGGCTGCCGGGCGGACGTACGGACATGGGTTTCTTTTGGGTTTATTTTCATTTCTGTATAGGTGACCCAGAGATAAAGTGGTTTAAGTCTAGTTTATCAATTTTAAAAGAGATGATTAAAAACTGTGTACGATATATCTTGGTTCTAGTATATGAAAAGCCGGTTTTGAAATTCGCGGGTAAACTGATGGTATTTCTAAATTTGCTAATGTGTGCTTTTAGTTAAATTATATTCAATCAAGCTTTTAAAACAAGAGATTTTAAAAGAACTAAATATTCCTACTTTCCTGTAACTTAAAAACTCACTGAAATTCTTATTAGATCAGTAAATGTCATCTAGCACCTCTTTCAGACAAGATTCACACACCTTATAGAAGATTAAGCGATTTTTTTTGCAATAGTGTAGGGGAGAGCGAAGCTATATCGTTCACCCATTTTTTGGCCTAAATTTCAAGCTAGATGATCCGTCAAGTGCTATAGTCTAGAGCAGTGTTCCAACTTTCAGAATATCGTCCTTTATATCAGGTTTAGTAACAAAATATCCTTTTTTTATTATTACTTCCTAATTTATTGTCAGTTAAAGTGTAACTAATAAAGCAATCTTTCATGTACAAATAACACCATATAATAAAACTAAGCGTTATCTTTAAATTAAGACATTGTTATATGTTAACCGATTTTTTGTAAGATAATAGAATTATTCCTTAATGGATATCTGAAGGAGTACGGAGTTACAATAAACTCGTACATGATAAGTGTGTTGAAAAAAACTGTTTTATATGTTTTCTTTAATTTGTCAAGTCATGCCAAGTTTGGAAGTAAGATTTCTTGTATTAGTAAGGAGCTGAAGTGAAACAACTTATCTTAAGCTCTCTTTTTATTGTTAGCGATGATTGGTTAAGTGATAGAAGTTATTTTAATATATTGAAGCGAGGTACGGGACTAAACCGTACAGAAGTGTGTGCCAAAAATGTTTTATATTTCTGCTTAACAAATCCCCTAAATAAAGCCCAATTGGAAAGCTAAAGTAAAAGAGCTGAAGGAAAAAGTTCAACCAGGGAAAGATAAAAGCTGAAAAGGCAGAAAAATTGAAAAATTCAAAACTGGTGAACTTGGGACTCAAAAGTAAAACCAAAGCGAATCCCAAGAAAACAATTTCTAAAACAATATTATCTAAATTTCTAAAATTTTCAAAATTTCTAAGACTTTCTAAAATCTTCCAAAATTTTACAATTATAATACAGTTTTTTAGTTACGACCTTTATTAGTAATAAAAAGTTTTTTTACAGTAATCTATTGCATTACAATCATTACTTACCTAAACAGATGATTTTTAAACTGTACGGTATAGCCTCTTCCCTGGGGGTCTTTAGCCCCAACCCCGGGGCTAAACCGTACAAGGTATATTTTTTTAATCACCACTTTTTAGCCTACTTTTCTTTTTTTAATTCGAAAGAATTAAAACAAGAAGTTCATAAAGAACTAAAATAGCCTACTTTCCTGTTACTTAAATACTTACTGAAGTTCTAATCGGGAAAAAAAACTATGTTCCAAAAGTAAATATCATCAACAGCCGTTTCTACACTAGATTTATACACATTAGAAAAAAAAATCGAAACACAGCACCCAGCTATAATTTAAACTTCTAAAAGCCAAAATCAACTATTTTCCATAATATTCTTTCGCAAATTAATTAAATATTATTTATCATCTGCTCGTGATTTTTTGTAGTTCGAAGAATAATTAAATATTTATTAATAACAACAGTAATGAAACTACTCCTAACTGCATTAAAAAATAAGAAATGTAAATTAAAACTAAGCATAATTGTATGCAAAAGTATGCCTTGCCGCTTTCTTGGTAGATAAATAATGAATAATCAAATAATCAAATTGTGCTACATTTTATGACGTCATTCCAAACTGATTCATGAAAATATTATTTTGCTTCAAATATGTTTAAATAAATAAAGTTTCTCATGCCATTGTTGATTTGGCAACAGTGATTTAAATGACTCAAAATTGAATTTCAATGCTAATTCAATGGGAAATTCGCCGAAAGATAGTAGATTTATATCCGTCCAGACGTACAGACAGACGGACAAAAAGTATGAAAGTTGGGTATCTGAGGTCATAGCTTTCTAACAAAAAAAGAATTTTTAAGATCCGATGATTAGAACCGATTTTGGAAGGGGGGTACAGACAGACAGACAAACGGACAGACAGGCGGACAGACAGACGGACAGACATACGAACAGACAGACATACGAACAGACAGACAGATGGACAGACAGACAGTTGGACATCAACCGCATTTCAATACCTACAGTGATTTAAATGACTCAAAATTGAATTTCAATGCTAATTCAATGGGAAATTCGCCGACAGATAGTAGATTTATGTCCGTCCGGACGTATAGACAGACGGACAAAAAGTATGAAAGTTGGGTATCTGAGGTCATAGCTTTCTAACAAAAAAAGAATTTTTAAGATCCGATGATTAGAACCGATTTTGGAAGGGGGGTACAGACAGACAGACAAACGGACAGACAGGCGGACAGACAGACGGACAGACATACGAACAGACAGACATACGAACAGACAGACAGATGGACAGACAGACAGTTGGACATCAACCGCATTTCAATACCTACAGTGATTTAAATGACTCAAAATTGAATTTCAATGCTAATTCAATGGGAAATTCGCCGACAGATAGTAGATTTATGTCCGTCCGGACGTACAGACAGACGGACAAAAAGTATGAAAGTTGGGTATCTGAGGTTATAGCTTTCTAACAAAAAAAGAATTTTTAAGATCCGATGATTAGAACCGATTTTGGAAGGGGGGTACGGACGGACAGACGGACAGACGGACAGACGGACAGACGACAGACAGACAGACGGACAGACGGACATCGACCGCATGTCAATACCTACTTTTTCATTTTTTTAATTCTTTCGAATTAAAAAAAGAAAAGTAGGCTAAAAATGAAAAAGTAGGTATTGACATGCGGTCGATGTCCGTCTGTCCGTCCGTACCCCCCTTCCAAAATCGGTTCTATCCATCGGATCTTAAAAATTCTTTTTTTGTTAGAAAGCTATGACCTCAGATACCCAACTTTCATACTTTTTGTCCGTCTGTCTGTACGTCCGGACGGACATAAATCTACTATCTGTCGGCGAATTTCCCATTGAATTAGCATTGAAATTCAATTTTGAGTCATTTAAATCACTGTAAGTATTGAAATGCGGTTGATGTCCATCTGTCTGTCTGTTCGTATGTCTGTCTGTCTGTCCGTCTGTCAGTCTGTCTGTCTGTCCGTCCGTACCCCTCTTCCAAAATCGGTTCTATCCATCGGATCTTAAAAATTCTTTTTTTGTTAGAAAGCTATGACCTCAGATACCCAACTTTCATACTTTTTGTCCGTCTGTCTGTACGTCCGGACGGATATAAATCTACTATCTTTCGGCGAATTTCCCATTGGATTAGCATTGAAATTCAATTTTCAGTCATTTAAATCACTGTTGCCAAATCAACAATAGCATGAGAAACTTTATTTATTTAAACATATTTGAAGCAAAATAATATTTTCATGAATCGGTTTGGAAAGACGTCATAAAGTGTAGCACAATTCGATTCTTTGATTATTCATTAATTATCTACCAAGAAAGCGGCAAGGCATACTTTTGCATGCAATTATGCTTAGTTTTAATTTACATTTCTTATTTTTTAATGCAGTTCGGAGTAGTTTCATTACTTTTGTTATTAATAAATATTTAATTATTCTTCGAACTACAAATAAATCACGAGCAGATGATAAATAATATTTAATTAATTTGCGAAAGAATATTAAGGAAAATAGTTGATTTTGGCTTTTAGAAGTTTAAATTATAGCTGGGTGCTGTGTTTCGATTTTTTTTCTTCTAATGTGGATAAATCTAGTGTAGAAACGGCTGTTGATGATATTTACTTTAGGAACCTAGTTTTTTTCCCGATTAGAACTTCAGTAAGTATTTAAGTAACAGGAAAGTAGGCTATTTTAGTTCTTTATGAACTTCTTGTTATATATAAAAAGTGGAATAGTACCAAAATGTTTATGTAGGAGCAGTAGCAGAATAATCAAATCATATATTAGTTGTGTTCATATAACCTTTATTTTGTAATTTGCTTACATGTATCGACGAATCTCCTTAAGTGTACGGTTTAGCCCCGCTATCCCCTATAAATCTTGTGTGGAAGTTATTCTAGGTGACAGTTTTTATTACAAATATGCTTGTTTTTATACGAAATTTCACTGAGCATTGAAGTAAGGAAAGTAGGATATTTTAGTGTTCCTTTAAACCTTCTTGTTTTTAATTTTTTCGAATTGAAAAAAAGGCAAGTAGGCTATAAAAACATCAAGTTACGGTTATACCTACAAAACAACTCACCATCAATATTTCTCTAAAACCGGGTAAGTGATAAATATAACATTAAAATAATTAAGTTTGGATTCGAATTTTAATTTGGACATGATTCGAAATTAGTTTGAAATATAAAATAAATATTGTTACCCAAATGTTTTGCCAACACGCATTTTGCCTGTAAAGTAATTGGGCAACCATCGGACAGCAAGAAGGAGTAGACGTTTATAATATCTTTATTTTATAAAGGTAAACATAGTGTGAAAGCTCAAATGGCAAAAACTGGGAATCGCCATTACAGTCGTTACGTCCCTTTTGTTCGGACACTTGTTCTCTTTTATTACAAGTCCGTCCTTCGGAAATTACTGTTGGCTGCGTACCAAAACCGCATTGCGAAATCATTTTACATTCGATGGGAAACATTTTAAAATGCATTTAAGTGGTTTATATATGTACATACATTTAGAATTTTACTCCACTACCTCTTTCAAACGAGTTGCTGTTGGGTTATACCGAATGGAGTAAAGTGGCGCCATTTGGTCGGAATAAAGTGAAATGCGATGCTCCCACTGACTGGTGCTCACTTTGTAGTGAGGACCATGGTGGTGGTTGGCCTGTAACCTTGTAGGGTCGTATGTGGCAGGAAATGCCTTCGGGATCAACCTTTGATTTGGAAATTATCCCGATTAAATTTAGACATCTCAATAAAATGCTACTTTAGTGATTTAGTTAATAACAAACGCCATCATTTGTCCGACCGCGCATTTATGGGGCCTGCCGGGACAAAATCATCGGGGCAGTAAAAAGAAGACAAATTTAATAAGATTAACTAGTATTAAATAGTGTTGATAATTATTTTAATATGTTTTGTTATTATTATTATTGTTGTTGTTATTATTGTCCTCTTCACCACCATTTTCCTGCTTTCGGATGATTTCGACCCAAAGAGAAGTGCTATAAACGCTCTTTCGGATAATGGGATATAGTTATCAAGAAAACTATATTATCACATTTTCCAGTCTATTTGGTCAAATTTAATCGGAGAAAATTCTACGTTAAGCGAAAATTGTTATCCTGAAGGATTTAATAGTTAACATTACAAAATACGTGATTGTGATTATCAGATATGAAATTTTACAAAAGTGTAATTAACTGAAAACAGTAACTGTATGACTTGCACCGCTTTGAGGTATATCCTTGATTTTCCCTGTAAGCGAACCTCTTATAATGAGACATTTTATAAAACCCATTAGTGAAATGAACCGGGACGAAGAAAGAAAGACATGGAACATCAGCAGCACTGTTTCTCCTAAACAGTAGTAAACTTTTATATGTCCTTACTTTATTGTCGACATTATCTCTAGTACCTATAATAAAACGAAAATATGTAGTTACACAAAGCCATATTCTTCCCTTAGATACGAAATGTATTGAATTAGAGTGGGTGTAGGATTCAATGCTAAAGTGAAACGAGTCGCATTGCAACTTAAACTTGATAACGAAAATTTTAGATTTTTACTTTCAATTACCTGAATAGAAGATAATGGAAGTATTGCGATGGGGAATCAGAAATGGAGATTTTGTGTGTTTTCTACGCTTTTTGAAGGGTGCTGATTCTGAATAAGTGGTTTTCGAACATGGGTCGGTCTGTCTGTCTGAAACCACTCTACAGGTCGAACTATAAACTTCAAATTTGGTATACGAGTTTCTGGACCTGTCGTACGTCATAATAAGATTTTTGAAAATAACGCGCTTGCGCAAAGGGAACCTATTTTGGTTTTAATGGTATTGCTGTGAAACGGAAGAGCTACAGGCTTCAAATTTGGTAGAATTTGAAGCCTGTAGCCTGCAGCCTGTATTTAGCGAATTCCCAGTACCTGTGGGAACTCATAATAAGGTTTTCGAGAAAACCGCGCGTGAGCAAATGATAGCTGCTGTAGAATTTTTTAGGTTTTAAAGTTATTGAAATTACCTTATAGTGCATATAACTGACTTCAAATGTGTATGGATTTATTGGAAGGGTAATTGAAATTCGTGTCACACACCCCTAGTTTTTATTTCTCCGTACTTTCAGGCCCCGGTACTACAGACCTGACTTTGGACCGGCTTCTTTAAGGGACACGTTGAAGAGGTACGGAGAGATCCCGGTTTTTAATCTCGGCACCTCTTGCATGTGAGCCCATAGCCTCGGCAACCCATAGTCCACCAAAAAGATCCTCCAGGTGTAGATAAGTTACTTCGGCTTTTGTTACAATTACATACTATTATAATCTAAGTGACTGGTAGTAACGTAATCCAGCGCCATCTAGCGTAGTGGCTGCTATTTTGAGGTTGTGCCAGTGGTGAACGGTCTACTTAAAGTGCAACACACCTGCAAGTTGCAAATTCTGACAACCTAGAACTCATAAGGGTGAAGGGGCTGGGATAACCTGGTTGGTAGAGTGGTGGACTGGCATCCCCAAGTTTGAGAGTTCGAGCCCTGCCGGCCGAAGAGCCCCGTGTACGCTAATGGTGACTGGTGCACGTTAAATTCCGTCGTGGTCACAAAGTCCTCCAAGTTCCCATACCAAATCAATACCTCTGGAGGTGACAAGCTAATTCTGGGTATTCTCTGCTTGGCCTCTGTCTCTAAAATTAGATGGATCCACTTGCGGTCAGTAGTGCTGCCCTCTATCAAAGTGCTTTAAAAATTATTACAATGGATCATGACTTGTATAAGCACGCCTCGAGCGAAGCAATAAACCAGCTATACTTACACAACTAACCAACCATCATAAGGGTGGGGCCGTGGGGAGCCTAGTGGTTAAGATCTCGCTCTCGGGATCGGAAGGTCCCACGATCGAGTCTCGACACCTCTGAAGACCCACCGAGTATATGCGGAGTACGTGCTCGTTAAATCTGTTGAGTCCGAATGTCCTGTGGTCGGTCATTGCGCAGTTTACCACGGGTACAGGTCCCTGGAGACTATTTCCCTCCCCTTCAGGGACATGTCTAAATTGTAGAGGTGGAGATAGATGGCAGCATCTGTCTTGTATGTGTGTGTATGTCGTGTTCGTCCTTCTTGACGATGGTTTATAAGTGGGTCTTTGTGACCAAGCACACAAGCCTGAAAATATGTCTACCAACCAACCAATTATAAGGGTGAAGTGAAGTGAAGTTCGCGGTGCTTTAAACCGCTGACAGCCAGAGAAGGTTAATTTTCATTTGTGGATCTCAAAGAATAATTAACCTTGCTCGAATTTGAACAATAGAGAAACAAGTGCATCTTTATTCAAATCCCCTTTAATTATGCAGCCCCAAATTTAGATTCCATCTTCACGGAAGAGGACCCACATATTCACCGGGGCGTGAACCCTTGGGTTGTCAACATAGATATCAATCCGACTAGGGGAATCTAGATTGGCTATAGGAAGTGTACGAAGTACTAGTTTGTTCTTTTATATATTACTAGCTGTTATACCCGACGTTGCACGGGTAGAGGTGGAAAAATAATTTAACAGTCAATTTAACTATTTTTTTTCATTTTAGTTACATAAGATATGAAGATTACCCAGTAATTTTTCATTCAATTACCCAACTTGGATATAGTAATCTGTCGCCGAAGCTGTAGCAGTCGCCGCCCTCGCTCTGTAGCCGTCTCATTTAACCGTAAAACCTTTGCTTTTTTCTTCTTAGATTGGACTTGACCAATATGTTTGGGTTTTCTTTTAGGCATTATCAATAATAGATTTAAATGGCTGAAAAAAAATGCGTTCAGGACAAAGATTGTGTCAAATCGATCCAAATATGTGTACCATAATATAACCTGTTATAATATCATAAACTTATGTTATTGTTCTCACTCGTTATAAATTATAAAATCCCGTTTCTTTGCCTTAAAATTCCAAAATGAAAAATACGCTATAAAATGCCCTCATAAATGTCATCACAATTCCCTCATAAATATTAAACCTTTTAAGCTCATTTGGCTCGTTTTGGGAAATAATTTGGCGAGAAAATAGATATAGCTACAAACACACCCCTTATACAGCTCTAACACAATGACCTTCTAACAACCAACCAGCTTATAAATATTTTATTAAAAAAATTACCCATTTGGCGAGTTTTAGTTAATAATTTGGCGAGATTGGCAACGTATTTGGCGAAAAAATTAAGACATAAAACCTTGATATGCAACTCTAGTGCGACGGCCTTTATTAACCATCATAGTTCAGTAATAGCTTAACGATACATTTATTGCTTAAATATGCATACACGCAGTCAACAGAAAAATCAATGAAAAAATCATCAAATAAACCCACAATAAAATCCGGGAATCACAAATGGCGGAATTACGTCACTTGAAACATGTCAATTATTTTTCAAATAATGAATTTAGTTTCTGAAGGTAATGGCAACAGAATAAAATAACATTTTCAATTTTAATTATTTTTGTTAAAAGTTTTATTTAATTTTTTCAGCAGATGGCATCAGGAAAGTAAAAAAAAAATGATCGGATTTGAGCCAAAGTGGTGTAGTTTTTTCAGAAAAAACGTTCGAAAACGATAGGAGGAATGGTCTGATTCGAAAAATTCTTAGCCTATGTTTGTTCCGGAGATGAGATGAATTTTTGTGCCAAATTTCGTGACGGATCTGTTGCGTGGTTCTTTAGATCTCGTGTCTTATACAAACAAACGGAAGTTGCCTTTTATGTATAAGATATATTTTATATAGGGGAATCAAAAGAGTTAGGCTTGATATGATGAACGTGAATGAACGCATGATTGTGCGCATAAACGTCAAAGACCAGAACCACCCTTAAGGTTATGCGAAATATGCTTATGCACTGTGCACTGTTAAAAATTTGGTGCTAGGTTTCACCATGATATTGGTTGGTTTCACCATGATATTGGTTCCTAGTAGCTGTAACGGCTGAGTGGTGAAATGTTTCACCTTTTTTTCGGTGTTTGGTTGAACCATTTTTCTGTATTTGGAAACAAAAACCTGAGAAATGGTTCAACCGAATACCAAAAACATGGTGGAACGTTTCACCATTCAGCCGTTGCAGCTACTAGGAACCAATACCATGGTGAAACCAAGCACACAATTTTTAACAGTGTGCCTTGCGCTTTCAGGGTGCATGTTGAGGCAAAAAAAGTCACATTGAAGCAAGAAAACATTGAAGCAAGAAAAAATTCGGGTGAACACTCTTTCCTGAGATGAAACTCATGTTTTAATTTAAATTTTTGTTCAAACACAGACAAAAAGAAGTTGAAACTTTGATAAGTGGCATCTTAGTATAACTGCATCCTCATATCACAAAAATCTTCCTCGATATGAACTTACTATAATCGCAACTTTCCTGATAAATTCAAAATTAACCATAATTGTATAACAATGTTATTTCACGTCAAAACCTCCATTCAGGGTTTAAAAAAAAAACATTTAGCTCATTGGCATGTTCAATTATTTTTCAAATCATTAATTTAGTTTCTGAAGATAATGGCAAGAAAATAAAAGCAATTTCAATTTTAATTAATTTTTGTGTTCATTTTAATTTCTTCTGTCGAAATTGCAACACGAAAGGGAAAAAAATGATCGGATTTGAGCGAAATTGGTGTATTTTTTTCAGAAAATTAGAATTTTCTCTAAAAATGGAACAAATATGAAAAAACTAAGCCTCAGGTGCACACGTTGGTATTAAAGGGAATCTATCTTAAAATTTTCGAATTTTTGAGGGCAGTATAAGTAGGTCTTTTACGATCCACAGACAAACAGACTCTTTGTTTTATTATTACAGATCATCCGTTTATATTAACCACGAAGCTAGTGGGATTTGAGATTTCGCTAGTGCGGTATCCTTCATGTCGGATAGTCAGGGGATAGTGGACAGTAAGTAGATGCGTGACAGATAGATTGCTCCCAAAGGGAACCGAGGGTCACTCTGATTGAAAACTAAACACTCCATTCCAATGGCATGCAGTGTTTTGTAAGGGTCCTGTGGGTTGCACGCTAAGTGCTCCTCTAATTGGGGTTGTATATGGTATTTTTGTTGGGGTTTGTGTGACTTCAACATCGTCAGAGCAGCATTCCGAAAAGTAATAAGGGGTTTAAAAAATTACTCAACCGTTAAAAAAGAGGTATTTAAAAAGAATTACTGTTTTATCGGACTTGTTTTGAAATGCTTGTTTTAGATACCTTTACATTTAACTAGTAAAAATATTTTAAACTAGCAAATGAATACCCGTTCACCGCAGGGACTAAAAAAAGTTATAATCGATCCAAGTATATATGTACCATTTAATCCATTCTAGGATAATAAACTTATGTTAGTGTTTCCGCTCATTATAAAGTATAAAATCCTGTTACTTATAGTACCTTAAAAATCCAAAATAAAAAAAATACGCTATAAAATGCACGCATAAAAGTCATCGTAATTTCCCTCATAAACATATAAAACCTTTTACCTCATTTGGCGCGTTTTTGGAAAGAATTTGGCGAGTTTGGCAACATATTTGGCGAAAAAGTGAAAACAAAACCCTGATATGTAGCTCTAGTACGATGGCATTGAACAACCATCATAGTTATAATTCATGGGCTTAAATATGCATTTGCAATCAACAGAACCATCAATGAAGAAATCATCACCTAAACCCACAATAAAATTCCTAGAATGGAGATTGGAGGGAATTACGTCACTTGAAACATGTTCAATATTTTTCAAATAATGAATTTAGTTTCTGAAGATAATGGCATCAGAATAAAATAAACATTTTCAATTTTAATTATTTTCGTTATAGTTTTATTTAATTTTTTCAGCAGATGGCATCAGGAAAGTAAAAAAAAATTGATCGGATTGAGCCAAAGTGGTGTAGTATTTTCAGAAAATTCGAACAGATCAGAAAATTCTCTAAAAATAGAACATTTTGAAACCTGAAAGTTCAAAAATCATAATCTAAGTATGAACTGCGCATTTGTACCAAGTTACGAGTCAAACAAATGTCTAGTTTGAGAGTCTATATGGAACATACCCACAAACACACAAAACTTTTTTATTATTATATATTTTTATTATTATAGATAAAAAGGAATTAATAATTGACATTAAGTACTTTACTTTCGATGGATAAAACAAATAGTAGTATCTAGTTTTATTATTGTAAATTAGGAACATCATTTTTTTTTGTATTAACCCATGTAGTTTTTTTTAACCAACTAAAAACTCCAAAACTTAAGACCTCTATATGATTATCAAGTCAATGCTTTTCTCTCCGAAAGTTAGTTATGGCTATAATACTGCCGTGGGCAGGTAAACTGCAGTAACTTCCATGCATAATGACTTGGACCATTGTTGCAAACACTCAATTACCCTAACCTTTAAGAAAACATTCTAGGAAAAAATTATTTCAGAGCAACAATGGTACAACTCATTGTTGTGATTACTGCAGTTTGCCTGCCGACTCAATAAGTGTGTGATAATACTTAAGAATAGTCTAGTACCAACTTCAATTTCATGACAAAAAGGGTGTCTCTATTTTTTTCAGGCGATTCCAACCTCAATTCACCCAACATCATGAAGTGGGCACATGGGAATTCATCATCCATTCAAAACCTTTACTTGTGGAAACAAACGTTTTTTTCCGACCTCAGAAGATAGTATAGCTCCTTACGTGGAAAAATGGTTATTAGGGACAAAATTTACTTTGGAAGAAATCTTTTAACAACAGCGGTCAATTTTGGTAAAACCTTTGTTGTAAAGTTTCCAATCCTTAAAAAGTTCTTACACTTTAACTTTTGCAACACAGCGAATGTCTGAATGAATTTGATACTGCGCCCAGGATCGAATCTCGGCGGTCTTGGTTTTGAACTTGCAAGCGCCTTATATCAAATTGGCTTCTGGGGAAATTGACTTTTATTCCCTGCCAGTGAGACACACTACACACGGCAGTTTAGTTTAGTTTGAATTATCGTCGCACTAGGGCACACGAGGGCTATTGGCAACGGGCGTCATATTTTAGAACCCAAGTCAAGTGACGAGCCGACACCTGAGTAGGCACCCAACGCAACCGTTAAAGGCGACATCGTACGCAGCGTTAGGACTTTGAAGGATATTTAACGTGCACCCCCTCTACACAGGGTATTATTTGTCGGACATTTTTGGCTGCACGGGCCGTTTATAGGTCGGCAGTTATTTTGGCGATGCCCGGACCCGAACCCGGGACCTTCCACATGCTTGGTGAACGCCCTTACCGACTTGGCTCCCCAGCCCTGTCGAGTGGTCGAATATGGAGTGGAATGTTTACCACATTTTGAGCATTTTCGGGTGTAAGAGGGCAAATAGAAACTGGCCATTATATCATAGCTATTTTGACAATTTTAACATGGCCTATGGGAAAGCCCTATAACTTCTAGAAGGGCCTTAAGAAGGGCCTCTAGAAGGGCCTTAACCGGCTGGGCTCCCCAGCCCCCTTCGAACAGACCATCGAATTTTTTTTATTAAAATGGCGCGTTTGCGTCACTGTCGCGCGAAAGATGAAGATAAGAAGAGTCAAGTGCTCATTCCCCAAAGGTTACGTCTCATTCAATCGAACTTTCTGCGGCCGTCACTCCAATCAGGGATGAGATGCAGAACAATCCGTTCTTCAACCAACGCCCAAAACACAGACAAACAAATAAAGGTCATTAAAAAAAAGAGTACTTTGTTAAGCCTCTTTTCTATCTCTCCATGAGATCGTCTATGGCTATATTCTTAGCGTGGATTTTTAATTCGGAAACTCAACAGGACAGGAGTTCATACGTATCCTTTTGTTGCCCGATTTTTGGTGTTGTTTCACTATAAATGAGAAAGTATTATAAAGGATACGGTTATTAAATGTGTGAACTTTGATAAGTGGTTGTTTGCGGAAGGGGTTGACGCGTTTCGAAAGAATGACCTCTTTGAGTTCTAATGAATCAAGAAGGTATTTGAGATTAAAAATTTAGGATTAAATAAAGCTATATACGCTGCAAAATAAGATTAAAGTTCTTATTTATGAAATGTTAAATGGTGTTGTATTACTCCATAAAGCTGGAGAAAGCAAGACTGCCACCAGTTTTATGCAGAAATGTTACGCGATATTCACTGTAAAAAAATGATGTTGCTTTGGTTAAGTTAGATTGAATATCGTCACACTAGAGCTACACGAGAAAAATGTTGTGTCAACAGAACTCGGTGTTCCCAGGTGGTCACCCTCCCAAGTACTGACCGCGCCCGATGTTGCCTGACTTCATACGTTGTTTTTACAACCAAAAAAATCTGTCAGGGAAAATACCGTTCAATTGACAGAGATAATCTGTTTATTTTATACGAACAATTTGTAATTTTGGGACAAAAGCTGTTTTTTAATCGACACATTGTAAAGAAAAAACGAAATTTTACCTCCCCTATCACCTGCAGAAATACTGAACTCAGTACTATAATTGAGGATTAATAAATTGCCAAACCCGGGGTTCGAAGTCCTTAAGGTCTCCAGTCCAACGCTCTCCCAACCCCGCTCTGTTTCGACATGCGGTGTTCTCACAGACAACTAAAATGCTTTTCGGTTGCCGTTTAATATTCTTGACGCTGTTAAAAACATAAAAACTGTTTTTACTTAAAACAGTTTGTTTTTTACAGAAAAAAACTGTTAAAAGAAAATAACAGTAACTTTCTTTAAATGAATGATTTTTTTCTGTGAAATAAACAGATTTTTTCAAAGACTGTATAGTTTTGTAAATATTAGTAACAGTAGCTATGACAAGTATTAACAGTCACTTATTAAGTATATTAGTAAACAGTAACTTTCTGTAAATATAATTTTCTGTAAAATAAACATATTTTTTGACAGTGCACATATTCACGATGTGGCTTGAAAGGGTTAGACGAGGAATACCCGAAGATCGAAGAACCCGCACACTTCTTATGAAGAGGGGGGTCTCTGTTGAGGACCGCGTTTCCTACGGGAACCGGAAATAGGGGTGCGCCTGCGAACAGCTGTCCTTTCGCACCTGCCCCCAGCGAACAATACTCGGCTGCAAGATGCTGTATACCTGCGACGAGACCTGGATATATATTAAAACTCATAACATGGTTGATATCACGGGTTGCGTGTTCAAATAAAGTCATGAGTGGAAGGGGGTTTAATGGGCGCGATTATGTGTAACCGATGAGGGTTGTGTCAAAACGAGGATGGATTGTTGGAGGAGTTATCGTGATTAACTTTTTGGGTGTCATAAAAATATAATAAGTATGACGCATGTTTGGGTAATTGAGGAAATGTGTTGGAGATGCATGAACTGCAGAGAGGGTCGCACCGAAAATTCCCAATTAAATACGATTATATATTTTTTATAATTGCGTGAAAAAAATCCGATTTTTACACTATAATTTTAATATCAGACGCGTGCGAAAAGTTATACTTTTTAGAAACAGTGATAAAAAAATTACTCTTTTTCACCCAAAAGCAGTGAAAAAAAGTACTTTTTTTCACTCTTTTCATAAGATGACAACATTTCAAGTAAAATTTCTATTTGATAATATTCATAAAATCCAGAAATTTATTGATCTGCTTTATTTATAAATATTATGCGCGTGAATGTTATTATTATTTTTATTTTTGAATCAGTATCCATGTTCAAATGTTTGACTTTAAACTAAAAAATAAGTTAGCCTTTTGTAGTTCCAGAGATTTATCGATGCCGATCTTCTTTACGTAAAAAATTTAGCACGTGAATTATTTTTGAACCAATGAGATTTGATTTTTTTCACGTAATTATAAAAAATAGTGTATGAAACACGTGTGAAAAGTAAACTTTTTAAAACGCGTGTCATTATTTCACTCGCTCGTGAAATAAAATCCACTCGTTTTAAAAAGTATTACTTTTCACACTTATTGCATAAATAACTATTTTATAACAACGTGCAAAAAAGTTCACTTTTTTACATCATATTCATTCATAAATGGTTGCGAAAATGACACTTTAGGCGCTTACGTCACAGACAGTGCCGAAAGTAGTACTTTCGGCACTAGTGCGGTAAAGTAAATAAGAGTATCTGATTGGTAGAAAAACAAAATTATTTCATGAATATCTCCTTAGAAACTAAATGATGTCATGAAACTCACTTATTTCTATTGGTTCATTACTTTTGCATTTTATAATATCTCCATGGAAACTACAAGTACTACAAAAATTATTAAAGGAAATTAAATAAGACAAAAGTAAGAACACAAATTTCACGCCCAACAATACATTTATTAAACATGCATATTTATAGTAACATTAGATTCAAAATAGAAAATTATTTTACAACTTTTCTTTTACTACTTTGCATTTTCGAATATCGCCATGGAAACTAAATGATGTCATGAAAATCACTCATTGGTAGAAATACTTTTTTGCACGTTATTATAAAAAATATTGTAAGCAAGCACGTGCCAAATAATACTTTATTAAGCTCTTGTCATTATTTCACTCGACCTACGGTCTCGTGAAATAAAAGCCAGTCGCTTAATAAAGTATTATTTTCGGCACTAGTTTCTTAAATAACTATTAACTCACTAAGTTATCGCAAGGTGTACAAACGTATACATTTCCGAACTTCTTGCATTCCAAAAATGTTATAACAACCGAAACTACATGCCAGTTTTGAAACATGGGCAACAAAATCTATTGATAAAAAAAAGGCTTATAAGTACATTGTCTCGAAAAATTGTGCTAAAAAATAATTGCTACCTTTGGGGTTCTTTTTTTCGCCTTTACGATATTTTTCTTAAATCAATGGGTTAATAGCTTTTCTACTTAATAGCTTTTTAATGATCTTTTTTCGTTACAAAACTAAACAAAGAAGGAAAGAACGCGTAAACGTACAATCGCAAATAATCAAAAAAGTAATATTTATCAATAAAATCCCAAATGATCTAACCATACCGACAACTGAGTACTGAGTACGTTGTAAGTGACTTCCACGAAACAAAAATTTCTCGGAACCAAAATAATTGAATGTTGCTAATGGTAATTTCACGAAACTCGAGAAGAAACCTTTTTCCCGAAAAACTAATTTCCCGAAACATGAGTGCCACCCGCAGTGTCGGACACTTGAACAAGACTTATATGGGTAGACCGAGCACTGGCAAACCTAAACTTTCTCTGCAATTAGCTACCCAAATCACGTGAGTTTGGCGCAACAACTTGGCGTGTTTTCTAGACCGGGCACTGAAAAGAATTGGATGGTATCCGTTTATTTAGATAACTATCATTTATTTTATAATATTTGCATTGATGTGTAAAAATGTGTATGTAAGAAAAGTCTTTGCGTGTGTATGTAAGATAATAATCTTGCACAGAAATGTACTTATAATTTAATTAAAAATTTGGACGAAAAGAATTAAATTTGGAAATTTGGACGTCCAAGATTATTGCACTGAATAACTTTAAGGATAAAAAAAAGTCATTACTTCTTTGAAGAGAGGAGTGAAGGGTCAAAGATCACAACCTCGTAAGTCATGGTGTAATTAAAAAGTGTTTTTTTTATTTATAAAATAATGTATAAATAAATTTATTAAGGAAGTTAAAGATATTTGCTGATTAAAAGATTATTTCGACCGATATTTTTTATAAATGCTTAGGATAAGATATATTTTTTAAATGCTTTAAAAAATAATTTAAAATTGCCTTTTAATTAAAAGCTTTAAAACAAATCAGCAATAAGTCGCCATACTTGTCATACTTGCCAATTCAAAAATTTATGTTGGTCCCACCCAACCATTACTACCCCCTCCCCTCCATCCTCCATTAGGTGCTCGCTCTACCTCACCCAGGTCTGTGCCAATGTTCCTTGCATCAAAAGGTCTTCGCGTGACATTGGGTAATTTGGTAACTTAATTGTTTCCGGCTGACTATTTCTAGCCTCCTTTAGGAGCTTTAACACAGTCAATAACGCCTCGTTTTTTAGAACCCTGGTCAAGTGACGAGGTCGACACCTGAGCGGGCACCCAACGGAACTTCAAGCGACATCGTGCGCTAACGCCATCGGGACTTTGGACTCCACAGATTTAACGAGCACGTCTGTCCCTGTGTACTCGGACCCATCCGTGATGAGGATTTTCTACTATTTCCAGCACAGATCCGATTTATAGGTGACATTGGGTAATTTGGTAACTTAATTGTTTCCGGCTGACTATTTCTAGCCTCCTTTAGGAACTTTAAAACAGCCAATTACGCCTCGTAATTTAGAAGTAATTTTCGTAACTCGTAATTTCGGTCAAGTGACGAAGTCGTTACCCGAGCTGGCACGCAACTGGACTTTGGGATTTGGTCTCCACAGATTTAACACGCAAGTCTGTCTCAGTGTACAGAAGGGAACCCAGTCATTCAGTCTTTTTATAACAAATATTCGTCCAACCCTCTGAAGGATACAGACGTATGAAGCAAATAGTTCTATAGTAGGGTAGAGACTGAACCTACCAACCGCACCATGGACCAACACGGAGACAATATAGGGTGGCATGTGGGGCCCGATCGCCGAGTGGTTTGGATCGCCGGCCATAACGCTAGCAGTCCGCGCGCTGTAACGGGTGCGGGCTCGATTCCCGCCTTTGCCCTTGGTGTACTTCCTTTCTCAGTATCAAAATTATAAATTAACTAGCACTTTTGCCACTCTATTCGGGCTCCGTAGTGAACCATGGCTGCCGATGCCAGCTCAGTACGAGTCGTTCCTCTACCCTACTATAGAACTCTTTGGTATGAAGCCGTCATCTGACTGTCAGGTTATCCAGCAGTAAAATTTTATAAATTCAATAATTTTATTAAATTTTAAAATTTAAAACATGAAGGAGCCATTTCCAACCATCTAATACAGAAACATAATTTTTAATTAAATTTTCAGATAAAAATTTTAATTTGAATCTCATGCAAGTGTACAATTCATCCAATTTGCTTATCCCTCAGAGGGATGGGATGTGGCTGAGTTTTGAACGCGAGACCCTCTGTACGAAGAGGCCGATGTTCTGACGACTGGGCTACTTAGCGTGACATGGTTGGTTTGCGTTTGATACATATATTTTCCGGCTTGTGTGCTTGATCAGAGACCCGCTTATAAACCTTCGTCAAGTAAGACAGACACAGACCGAATTTTTACTGACACAGAGAGAGGAATTTGCACCACCCAGTACAAAGGCGAGAATCGAACCCGCACCCGGTATAGTGCTCAGACTGTTAGGCGTAATGGGCAGTGATCCAATCCACACCCGGGATCCCTTGCGTGACATTCGCAGTCCGTGCTCTTAGGTTGGCGAACCCGATGCCACTTCCCGAGAAGAAAGTGACCATCGACATTCAGTTCAGCATCACGTGGCGGAGAGGTCATTTCACCGCCAAAACAAACACGCTTCATTTGGCAGTCTCTTTTGTCCGTCTGATGGGGTACAAGACATATCTTCGGGTTGATAAAGGGATGTTTGTTCTTTCAACATGGGAAAATCATGTCACATTGTTTAAGGGATTGGTTTGATTGCAATGAAGCTACACTACTATAAGGTACTATATTGATGATAGGGTCGGATTAAAGAATGATGGCCTATAAAAGCTAACATTCATTCTCGCCACCTATATCCTTTTGCTTAAATACATTTGTTTTAAACATAGAGTTATAACTCAGTGGTTTTAAACAAACACGCTTCATTTGGCAGTCTCTTTTGTCCGTCTGATGGGGTACAAGACATATCTTCGGGTTGATAAAGGGATGTTTGTTCTTTCAACATGGGAAAATCATGTCACATTGTTTAAGGGATTGGTTTGATTGCAATGAAGTTACACTACTATAAGGTACTATATTGATGATAGGGTCGGATTAAAGAATGATGGCCTATAAAAGCTAACATTCATTCTCGCCATCTATATATCCTTTTGCTTAAATACATTTGTTTTAAACATAGAGTTATAACTCAGTGGTTTTAAACAATAAGAAAATAAAGTTCATTCGCGTTTTCTTCATAGCTTTTTTAAAGTCTAATTTTCATTTAGTTAAAAAAAAACTACAATTATAGTAGTTCACATAATAAATTCGAGTTTTATTTTTGTATAAATTGTCGAATTCCCTCTTCTTCAAAACTTACCGCTCTAGGTTGTGAAATGTACCTAGCGTATTTAGAAATACATCCGTGATTGGTTGAGGGTCTTGTCCATTTGCAAACGTGGTCCAGTGACGAGGCCGACACTTGAGCAGGCACCAAACGCAACCTAATAGCAACATCATATGCGACGTCAGGACTTGCCAGCTTTTAATTTGCATTAATTCCGAATACCCGGGGTTCTTTATTGGTGGATTTTTTTTTTGTTCGGCATATAGATTTATAAGATGTCTGGATGAGGGTAGAACCACAATGATAGGTAAACTCCACGACGACATCACGCCTCGACCCCCCCCCCCCCCCCCCAGTCTTACGCTGATGCCCGCATACATAGTTTTATAACCCATGTGGAAGTTGTGGAATTCCACATAATAGTCGTATAACAAGTAGTTGACAACCTTTCCAAATTCTTTAAGCGTTATCACGAGCTCTACTGCAATGAAAAACAAAACCTCAATGCAATGGTATACCAGAACAAGTCCTGGCAATAGGGTACTTGACAGTATCGCTAAAATACCTTCCAATATTAATTAAATTATAGTTTGAACCCAAATATAACAAACATATATATTGTTTTGCAAAATAAATCTTTAAATAATTAATAAAAATCATTTTCAAATGGCTTTTTTTTTCATCGGTACGTCACGTGAACACAAACACGTCGATTTGGCTGACGTCATCAGTCAGTAGTATTTATAAACAAACTGGTGTGATGTGTTTTTGTTTGTAATTAAACTGGTTTTAATCTAACTTACTATTAAAATAAGAATTATATAGATAATGGGTGGATGTTTTACAGAAGCGGCTAGTTCAAATTTGCTTAAAGTAGATTCCAAAATGGTGTTTCAAAGTTTGTTTATAATTACTAGTGACATCATACATACCACGTGACAGCAACAAAGCGTTTTCGGGAGTGATTTTTCGTCCTAATTTTAAAATTCATTTTTCCCCCTTTTTATGGGATATTTGAAAAAAAGAAAAAATACGGGTCTAATATTTTTGGCATAAGAATATTTTAAGCCAATAAAATTTTTTTAGTCAAGTACCCTATTTACAGTAAGAGAGAAATGAAAATGTTTTCTCATTGGTCAAGCTTCATTTGTCCATGCTGAGAATGTACTTGAATCGATTGTAAATAATGCATAAAAATGCATTAAAAAATGTAAAAAGCTTGGATAATCTATTTCATAACTATAGCGGTTTATTATTAGTTCTTAAAATCTTTCGTGGGATAATGAAGGGGATAATTACTTAGCAACTTATAAAACATTTTAAAAAAGAATCTTGGAAAATTTATCTCCTATTGTGTTATAAATACTATACGTGTATTTTTAGTTTAGGTTTAACCAAGTTGTTCCCATTCTCATGGAAATACTTTGTTCATTTTCCTCTATAGGTAAGGAATCAAACTTGGTTAATTAATCAAAAAAGATCAAGAATGGTTAAATAGATTAAGGTCTAAGATACATTCATTATTCTTCCAAAACAATGATACTGGATGATAATGAAACAATGCTTCATTGATCTCAATAAAACTGAAATGTATCGATTGATTTGATCATATTTTGAAGAAATATCCCTGAAATAAAATTTATTTTAATCAAGATCGATCTAATGAGAAAAAAGTTCTGAAAAAAAACATCCTAATTTTCATTTAATCACTTTTTAGCTTCCACACTACGTTTTCAGCGTACCAAATGGAAGCTGTTATAAAGGCTAAGAACTAATCGCTGCGTTGCGAGGGGGCTGGGGAGCCCATTCGGTTAAGGCAATAGCCTTGCATGCGGAAGGTTCCAGGTTCGTGTCCGGTAATCGCCAAAATAACTGCCGAAATATCAACGACCCGTGCAGCCAAAAAATTTCCGACGAATAATACCATGTGTGGAGGGAGTGCACATTAAATATCCTTCAAAGCCCACTTGACTGTGGTTCTATATTATGACTCTCGTCGCTAATAGCCCTCGAGTAGCTCCAGTGCTACGATAATTCAAAATAACCCTAACTTATTATGTTGTTCTCTTTTTTAGAAGTATGGGAATTTTGTGTGGAAGCAATTCCAAGTGACAGTTTTTATTACAAACCTACTTGTGTAAACATAAAGTTTACTTTTTCCATAACAAGGGCAACACGAAAATATTATAATCGTGAATTTTGAGAATAAGGGACGTAGTTTTTTTAAACTTAAATTCGAAATAATTGAAAATGAAAACTTATATGTTATTGAACATTTCTAAAACCTTCTAATCATTTGGCAAGGCATCCCCCTGTTTGTTTTGTGGTGTTTTTTTTTTTTGAGGATTCGTATCGAGTTGAAAAAGAAATCTGTATAGTAGTGCGTTTAGCTTGAAAAAAATTTTTTTTTTGAAATAGATTTTTTATAATTGAACAAAAAGTATTTGATTGATTTATATTTTTTTTTGATGAATTGCGTTTTTTGATTATTAGTAATAACCGTGCGAAGTGTTCAGTGTTTGAAGGTGATTGTTGTTTATATTTGGACAAATTCGAAAATGAATATGTTAAAAAAAAAACCTTTTATTTTAAATTATACCTTAGTCCCCCCGTCGGGTTACGCCAGCCCACCCGTCGGGCAATTCCTAGCGCCACCACTGCCTTCTCCAGTGTTTCATCCCCTCTCATCTTAATACTATATACTATAAATTCATTTTCAGCACACTAAAAATAGCAATGCTACAAAAATTTTGAGTTCCAATTTTTGGGTTGACCCTGGCTACATGTTAAAACGCCCTATTGACTAAACAACTATTTATATATGATGAACAATAGGTTTTTTTACTCCTTTCTTTTCTGTAAGGGATGGAGGTTTCTGCACGCCAGTTCAACAACATTCGTTCCATTTGCGTTTACACCCTCCTCAAATCCTATCCATTTCGTCTGCTCGTATCGTTAGCAGGACGAGCAAGAAGAGAAAACATTCGAAGTTGTTCCACCACGGGAATAGAACGTGGGAGGATCGTTTAGGGAAGATGGAACTCGCATCCACGTTCGACAAACTTGGGCAGGATTTTTCGTAAAGAGCAGTTGATTCCACATACTTGTTCTTTTTTTTTAAATGTTCAGTTGGTTAATATGATAGATTAATTCGTTGAACGAAACTTTAGAAGAGCTTATATGACAAATGAATAAATGGAAATTCTGAATTTATAAAATATAAGAATGATTTATGGTACTAGTACTGAAAAAATTGGATTCATCTGTTATTTTTTTATTATTATCCTTTCAATCGATTCAGCACGATGAAAAGCACCTAAATTTCACATCTTATCCGAATCTGAGCAGGATTTGAATACTCTTTGAGTATTTGAATTTACTGCGCAAAAAGTCATCAAAAACAATCTCCGCTGACACCTTGACGGTGTGATGTCATTAATTCCCAAACCAGAGCTCAGTTTTGATTAAATTGACTCACCGGCATAAGAAAACGTCCCGTAAACTATAAAGCGACTATAAAAACGACCAAACTACTAAGCACAAACTATAAAGCTCTTAACACATTTTCTGAAGATTTTACGTCTCTCTACGCGTTTTCAGTAACGTGATTTGTTGTGCAAATTGAAGCATTTTCATGGTTTTACATTTATTCAGCTGATTATTTTTAAACGAATTCTGATTTTATATATACTCGTAATCAGAGTTTCATAATGCATAATTCCTGTTATATTTTAATTATAATTTTTTTTGGTTCGAAATTGATGTTTATCTATCTCGGATTTCGTAGACACACATCGACAGTAAAAGGGAGAAAAAATCAAAGAAAATGAACTAAAAGCTTTTTATTTAATGAATTTAAATAAAAAAAAATTCCTTCTATTAATAGCAGATTAATAGCAAGTTAAAAAAAATAGCTTTTAAGTTCTTCAACATTCAAAGCAAGGGGAGGAAACACCCACGCTGCAAAAACTCTTCAAAGTTTACGTCGGAAGAACAACAAAAAGTGTGCGTCAGTTATTTTCTTTGGCCCGCAGTGATCGTTTGTGGGCCCAAGTGGGTAATTTGCCCCGGACTCAATGGATCCTTATGACAATGTGGACTCGTGTTCCCAAAATAAAGAAAAGATCGTTTTCTAACCCATTATTTGGTTAAGGGTTGAAAGGGTTGATCTCGTTAAATGAATGAATGGAGAAAATGGTTTATTCTCTACTTTAAATTGTTTTTCAGGTTAATTAATTTGTTTTGGTTTGATGATAGTTATTTCTGACTTGAATTGAAGAAAGGGAGCATTGTGTTGGGGATCAAAACAAGATGAGTTATTTTTAAATATATGTAGCTTGAGGATTCCAAAGCTGAAGCAATGAATTTTGACAGACAGTGTCCGGTCCTATAATTTGGCTTTTCGAAAAGCTGAGTGATTAAAGTCAGTATAGAGTCTTTTGAACCAAAAACTTGCTAGTAATTTATAATCATATATCATTGTGGGGTGCAGGTAAATGTAAGCTGTTTTTTTTAAATAATTTTTTCACTTGCTTAACCGAAAGGTGGTAATTCGAAGGTTCTAAAGGCATATCAAAGGATAGGTTATACTCTTTATCGTGAGAAATAGTGTCTGGTGCAAGATCTTGATCGATGATCTGAGGCTAACTACGAGGGAAAGACGGGAAGAAGATCGGGAAAAATCCCTCTTGCCCAGAGCGTGAACTAAATATTTAGGGGGCTGGACCAAACGGGCCTTATGGTAGACCCAGCCTCTTGTTATTTTACACCTATGCTTGAGGTCTTACTCTCGAATCAAGCGCCGGAACGATGTATAGGGCGACGTACCATTCCAAGTCTATCAGCTTCCCTCTGCTCTAACACGAAGGATTTTTTACGTGTATTACTTCGTATAAAAAAAAAGAAATTTACTGTGAATAGCATTTTTATACTAAAATATTAAATATTTTTGCAAAAACTAGGCCCACTCGGACTGCTTGATCCTAAATATCACAACTTTTTCCAAGTAAACCTTTTCAGTGAAAATCTGTGACTCAAAATGCTTTTTGTCTCAACTTTTGAGACGGACTATATAAAACCATTCCTAACATACAAAATGGGAATATGGGATTTGATTTTGTTGTGAACTTCTAATGTCACTATTAGGTTGGAAGAGTATGGGGAGGAAAGAATTTGTGGCGGTTACCACACGCACGCAACCTCAATCAATCATCCACTCGCTAGAGGGCGCGCACATTTACTTCTGCGTTCCTATACCAGTATCCTGAATAACATCGGAAATAGTAGTATATAAGCCGAGGTAACTCATCTCTTCCTCGAGGATCCTTTTGGTAGACTGTGGGTTACTGAGGCCGCTACATTGGTGACCCGAGGACGTGATCGTCACCCACTCCAATGATGCTCCTGCTACGATGCGCTCAACCGCGGTTGCTACTCGCTGCTAATGCACGCAACTCAACTCCTCAACTCAAATCAATGGTGGCACACAACTCTCTCTCAACGCAGCACAACGCACAGCGAAGCAGCCTGCGCACGGTTACTAACCTCGTTTCTTGGAGGGGAGTGGTGTGGCGGTTACCACACGCACGCAACCTCAATCAATCATCCACTCGCTAGAGGGCGCACATTTACTTCTGCGTTCCTATACCAGTATCCTGAATAACATCGGAAATAGTAGTATATAAGCCGAGGTAACTCATCTCTTCCTCGAGGATCCTTTTGGTAGACTGTGGGTTACTGAGGCCGCTACATTGGTGACCCGAGGACGTGATCGTCACCCACTCCAATGATGCTCCTGCTACGATGCGCTCAACCACGGTTGCTACTCGCTGCTAATGCACGTAACTCAACTCCTCAAGTCAAATCAATGGTGGCACACAACTCTCTCTCAACGCAGCACAACGCACAGCGAAGCAGCCTGCGCACGGTTACTAACCTCGTTTCTTGGAGGGGAGTGGTGTGGCGGTTACCACACGAACGCAACCTCAATCAATCATCCACTCGCTAGAGGGCGCACATTTACTTCTGCGTTCCTATACCAGTATCCTGAATAACATCGGAAATAGTAGTATATAAGCCGAGGTAACTCATCTCTTCCTCGAGGATCCTTTTGGTAGACTGTGGGTTACTGAGGCCGCTACATTGGTGACCCGAGGACGTGATCGTCACCCACTCCAATGATGCTCCTGCTACGATGCGCTCAACCGCGGTTGCTACTCGCTGCTAATGCACGCAACTCAACTCCTCAACTCAAATCAATGGTGGCACACAACTCTCTCTCAACGCAGCACAACGCACAGCGAAGCAGCCTGCGCACGGTTACTAACCTCGTTTCTTGGAGGGGAGTGGTGTGGCGGTTACCACACGCACGCAACCTCAATCAATCATCCACTCGCTAGAGGGCGCACATTTACTTCTGCGTTCCTATACCAGTATCCTGAATAACATCGGAAATAGTAGTATATAAGCCGAGGTAACTCATCTCTTCCTCGAGGATCCTTTTGGTAGACTGTGGGTTACTGAGGCCGCTACATTGGTGACCCGAGGACGTGATCGTCACCCACTCCAATGATGCTCCTGCTACGATGCGCTCAACCACGGTTGCTACTCGCTGCTAATGCACGTAACTCAACTCCTCAAGTCAAATCAATGGTGGCACACAACTCTCTCTCAACGCAGCACAACGCACAGCGAAGCAGCCTGCGCACGGTTACTAACCTCGTTTCTTGGAGGGGAGTGGTGTGGCGGTTACCACACGCACGCAACCTCAATCAATCATTCACTCGCTAGAGGGCGCAGATTTACCTCTGCGTTCCTACCAGTATCCTGAATAACATCGGAAATAGTAGTATATAAGCCGAGGTAACTCATATCCACCTCGAGGATCCTTTTGGTAGACTGCGGGTTACTGAGGCAGCTACAAATTCTATTTTTACAGATGGGGGAACTATAAGGTCAAAGGCATACATATAAAAAAAATCGTTTGCTCTTTGACGACCCACTTTCGCGCCCTTTCACTCGTCGAGAGTTCTCCCTTCCTTGAGAGTGTCAAGTTCGCTGTCATTTTGGAGGAGAACGTGTTAAGATGCTATTTTTAAAAAACTGCAAGAAGCCTATTAAATGAAGGGTGTGTAACGGGGGCTGGGGAGCCCAGTCGGTTAAGGCGTTCGCCTTGCATGCGAAAGGTCCCAGGTTCGGGTCCGGGCATCGGCAAAATAACTGCCGATCTATAAACGGACCGTGCAGCCAAAAAATTTCCAACGAATAATACCCCGTGTCGAGAGAGTGCACGTTAAATATGCACCAAAGTCCCAACGCTGCTTACAATGTCGCCCTTAACGGTTGCGTAGGGTGCCTACTCAGATATCGGCTCGTCACTTGACTGTGGTTCTAAATTACGACACCCATCGCCAATTGTCCTCGTGCAGCTCTAGTGCGACGATAATTCCAACTAAACTGAGGGTGTCTAACACTACACGACATTCCATTTCCAATAAATAAATAATTGATACATTTAAACGTAATTCTATAAAGTAATTTCAATAACTTTAAAACCTAAAAAATATGGCCATTTGCGTTTGTGCCTCTCAAACTTTACGTTCGAAAGTACTGCTTACCAAATTTGAAGTCCGTCGTTCGTTCGATTTTTTGGCTGTACAGTGGTTTCAGACAGTCTGGAAGACCAATGTTCAGAGATCACTTATTTTAGAATCAGCACCCTCCAAAACGGTGTCGAAAAAACAAAATCTCCATTTCGGATTTTCAACCCCATAGCACAATTCTTTCATTACCTTTAATTTCAAATGAGGTCATTGCTCAAGTAATAATGAATTAGATATTGAAATTAGCTTAAACAATCGTCTATTGATAGCACCAAATAATGTTAAGTCAAATTCAATGCAACTTAGTTTAAAATAAAAACTTTTCATGTTTTGGTTAATCAGTTTTTACTTTATATTGAAAAAAATGCTCAGTTAAAGAGTCGTAATGTCAAATTTTAATGGACATTTTAAATAAATAAATGTTTCTCTCTCCTTTTGAGCTGAGTCATTGAACTGAGGGGAAAGGTATGGTTTCGCTTGAATAGTTCTTCTTTATTCGGACATCAACAAGGGATGTTTCATTTTTTTCCCTCTCGCTTCGGACTTCCTGTACTTCCGTAGGCAGGTAAACTGTAGTAACCGCAACAATGCATTGTGTCATTTTTCTTCTGAAAAAATCAGTCTTCCAGTTCACTTTCTTATCGTTTAGGGTTATTGAGTGTTTGCAACAATGGTCCAAGTCAATAATCTAGTTACTGCAGTTGACCTGCCCACGACAGTGTACTGACGAGCGTGTGAAAGCCGAGAAGGACGCTTTCTCCGGCTTGTTAGTATGGATTTGGTTTACTTATCTTCACACCTTTCTGCCAAAGAGTTCTATAGTAGGGTAGAGACTGAACCTGGAAACAGCACCATGGACCAACACGGAGACAATATAGGGTGGCATATGGGGCAAGATGGCCGAGTGGTTTGGATCGCAAGCCATAACGCTAGTAGTCCGCGCGCTGTAACAGGTACGGGTTCGATTCCCGCCTTTGCCCTGGGTGTACTTCCTTTCTCAGTATCAAAATTATAAATTAACTAGCACTTTTGCCACTCTATTCGGGCTCCGTAGTGAGCCATATGGCTGCCGATGGCAGCTCAGTACGAGTCGTTCCGCTACCCTACTATAGAACTCTTTGCTTTCTGCTTACGATTTGAGTGGTCCAGTCCGGTAAGGCGCTTGCCTTGCATGCGAAAGGTCCGGGTCCGGGCATTGCCGAAATGACTGCAGACCAATAAATGGTCTGTGCAGCCAAAAAGTCTGTGCGAGAAGACTGTGCAAAAGATGTGCGAGTTAAATATATGCTCAAAGGCCACTGAGTACGATGCCGCCCATAAAAGTTGCGTTGGGTGCCTACTCAGCTGGTGTACACTCTGAAAACAAAAGAGTGAATTTTTTACTCAAAAAAAGAACGAAATATTTTTCAACAACAATCACTCTTTCTGAGTGTGTTTTCGCTCAAAAAAGAACACTTTGTGTAAAAAGAGCGATTTTAAAATCCTACTTACAAATTCACTTCATAGCCTCCTACATATAATGCCATGTAAGCTCGAGAAATAACATGGAATTTACAGGTTGTACTAGCAGTCGATATAGATTGTACCAATCTTCCTACCTATGTACGATTGGTAGCGCCATCTGTCAATAGTCGTTCGCATATTTTAGTACGAATGTATTCGCGATGGAAGACTGATCCAGCGGGCTGTTTCGAATATCGTTCCGTTCGGTCCGAGTAACATAATAAATAAGTTTTTTTTTTTGTGTCTGCTTCCAATCAATATTATTTGCCAGAGAAATTAATAAAATACCATTTTAAATTTTTAAATTAAAAAAATCCTTCTTCAATCTTTAACATGTTTAAATAGTGTAAAAACTGTTATAGAAATATAGAATACAACTGTCAAAATTATATATATTTTTTAAATTTAGGATTAAAAAGCTAAAAACAGCAGGTATATGTTTTTTAAAACATAAGCATGTAAGGAGTTTTGTTGTTTTTTATAATTAAAAAAAAACGCTAACGAACTATACATTTAAAATTAAAATCCCTGTTTAAGAATTTTCTACTAGAGACTAAAACACAAGTAATCAGTAATGAAAACCTTGTTTGAATGAAAACATTATTAAAAATAATAAATTTTGGCTTTAAAAAAAATTCAACAAATACTATAACACTTATTACTATAATTTCGAACAACAATTTTTTTAATGAGATAGATCATTTAAACTTGTAACTCAACTATAAAGTGCATTTAAAGTATTAGTATTTTCAAGAAAATTGATATTGAAAAGTTATTTTCAAAAATTATTAATTCAAAAACACATATAATAGAAGTGGTGCCCGAACCAAATTGAATATAAATCTAGATAGAACAAAAGTAAATGTATGTTTAAACTATATATTAGGAGGGCAAAAACAAATAATAATTAATGCATATGCATTACGAAAAGTTTCAAGGATAAAAATATTTAGAATATATGATAAATTTTCACCAAAAAAGAATAATTTTAACAATTCTTTACCAAATATCTTCCATTTCGTAGGAATTCCATATATTTTTTGTTGTATTTTTGTTGCACTTAGAAAAGTTTACAAATTCGTAAACAAACAACACATGTATCGTGCAGGTGGTCGGGTGATAGCGCCATCTACCGACAGCTGGCTTAGATGACTTCCAATTTTGATCGAGCTTACATTGCAATACATGTAGGAGACTATGATTCACTCCTTTTCGAAAAGAATTGTAATTCTTCTCCCAAAGAGCGATTTTAGAACGTTTTCATTGGTCCAATTTGGTCACGTGATGCGTGATAGCGCCATCTTATCTGGAACGGGTTAGGTGATTTCATTCTGGTTTTTCTAACTTTGTTTTTGTTATAATTGTGATAGTTATTTCTTGTTTATTTCTTTCGATGCCATAAATAATGGCCACAATGAACAGAGATGACTTATCGCAATTCCTTTTGAAAAAAAAAGGAATTAGAGAAGACGTTGTAAAAAAACTACTTGGTAAGTTCTGTTTTATTCTGATTTCATAAAAAGCTTTATTGTATCCGCTTACTACTATTTAAAATATTATGCTGTAGTTACATTAAAAACCACATTTTTTTAAAAGGTATAAAAAGAGAGATTGTACCTAGAAACTGAAAAAGTACAATATTGATGTTATTTATTTTTAAACTGAATGACTAGCTAATTCTAAATTTGATCATTGTTTTGATACATATATTAATAGTGTGCATAATTTTTTAATCATTTAGAGTATGTTTAAGCAAGGGGACGTACATACGCAAAATTTTGACTTTTTGACCCCTCCCTCCCCTATTTCACGCTGCGTTACGTTTGATCGAACCCCTCCCCCCCTAAAATTACGTCACGTTGTTGCACCCCTCCCCCCCTTTAAAAAAAGTTAATTTCAATATTTCCCTTTGTTTCTGAAATTTGAAAAAAATGAATATTTTTATATTTTTAAAAAAATTAATTTGAAAAGAAAAAAAATTAACATTTATCTTGGTTAAATAATTTATTCATATGAATATACCGTATCAGATTTGCTGTACGGTCCCCCTTTGTGCAATTTTTTCGGATTTGGCGATAAATAAATTTTTCTGGCAACCTGTCCTGTCTGACTTCGACTGAAGATTCGAATTCTATGAGTTCGCATCGATGACGTTTTCCGGCAATCCTATCGGACCGTTGGTTGAGTTTTCATAAGAAATATTCCCATACGATCTTTTCTTCGAATCATGGTTTTTTTAAAAAGAAAGTCGCCAAAATACGGACGTTTGG
This sequence comes from Oedothorax gibbosus, assembly GCA_019343175.1. Taxonomy (NCBI): domain Eukaryota; kingdom Metazoa; phylum Arthropoda; class Arachnida; order Araneae; family Linyphiidae; genus Oedothorax; species Oedothorax gibbosus. The sequence goes on from JAFNEN010000794.1 coordinate 89,978, forward strand.
CGCGATTTTGAAAAGTTCGCCAAGGGGGACCATACAGTAAATCTCTACCGAATATACCAACATTGTATTTACATATCCATTGTCCAAGGTCTAACTAGCCTTACGCTAATGTCTTCTAAAAAAAGGGGGTCTGAGAGTTGTCTAGTCTAGTCTAGTTCTGGCTCTTAAATTGGTGTTCGTCCAGGTAGCTGCCAGTCCTCTAATTGGTCAAGATAGTGGTCGCAATTTTGCGTGTTACGAAGTACCGTTACGGAGTTACCGTTAGGAGACTAATAATGCAGTCCTCTTTCTGAAAGTGTTTCTTATAAAAAAAGATTTTGAATTTTTTTCTCAAAAACTTTATTGTATGTAAAAAAAAACAGATTTTCCTTGTAAAATTAGAAATGTTCGAATCGTTACGTCACGCAAGCGATTTCCCCTACCCCCCCCCCCTTCATGTCACGATCCGTCACGTTGGTGCATACCCCCTCAAGCGTGACGTAATTTATGTACGTCTCCCAAGCATTAGTACAATAATATATAGAAATATTAATATAGTAACTTTATCATTTAAAATAACTAGGCATGTACATGCCAGTAACTTTTAATTATTGTTATTATGTAATGAATACAGTTTGTTGTTTATGCAGATGGTCTGTCACAATTTATCCGCACACACAATCTTCCTTTCTAATTAATTAAACTGTATTTCTAAAAACAATGTGCATGTTTACCAGTGGCGGCTCGTGGCATACAGCAAGCGTAACGTCTTTAACGTAAAACAATTATACTTTTTCTGTTTTGTGTTTTCTTTAGTTTTGGCTGCACCAACATTTTTGACCATGGGCCGCCACTGATGTTCACTGATATTAGTGTTATATAATGCTATGTGCTAAGCTTCTGTTAATAATATGCATTTAACAAATTCTTAAAAATTTCAGTATTTTATTAAATGTTTAATTATCTACTTCTCTATTTGGGTATCGCGAAATCGACCAAAGCTATACTGATACCTGTGTCAATTAGGCAGTATTACAGTGAATAACAACCGAATATTCGCTACTCTAACATTTATTATTGAATTACTTAATTTGAATTGGTAGAAGTAACTGTATAAGGAAGTCCAGACAAATCATTGTTTTTCCCTGAAAATAACACCGCCTTGTTATTGCACTGCAAATTCAAACACTTTTGCAAACACTTATAACCAAAAGAATTGCAATTGTATTGAAATTCTTTGGTGAGACATTTTTTTGCTGCACAGGTCGTTTTTAGGTCAGTAGTTATTTTTGTGATGCCCGTACCTGGTACTTGGGACCTTCAGCATGCAAGGTGAACACCTTAACTGACTGGGCTCCCCAGCCCTAAATAAGCGAAGGTCCTGCTTCTTGAATCTTTCGAAAAGCACGTTAGAAAAATAATCTTTATATTTTAGTTGATTTGTTTCGGTCTATATTTTGTGGTTAGAATGTATCCTGAATTCAAATTTTTTTTTTAATAAAATGGCCAGTATAAATAATTATTTTGTACAAAACTTGTATTTGTCATTTTGTAATCGACTTTGAAGATAAGTTAAGGAAATACAGAAATCCTTTTCACAGGCATGATCCCAGTTTAAGGGTAATTATAAAATAACAAGTTGGGCAGCCTGAAACGTCTTACCAGGTGTGAATGGTAAGAAATTCATAATTAAGGGCCTAAAGTGTTCTTAAATGTGTTTACTTTTGTGTGAGAGAATTTGCAGTGTATAAATTATTAGAAATTATGCCAAAACATATTTTTTGTATTTTTTCTGCACACACATCTTCAATAAACTTTGCTGTTATTGCTTATCCTCAAAATTCCTTATCCGAAAAAATAATAATAAAATATTCTGCCCTGCCAAATGTAAAAGAAAGATACTTAAAGTTAATACTTAAGTCTAGGTAAGGCATAGACGCTAAGATATAGACTTGTCCAGGGTGTTCTAATCTTTTTTACTGGTCTAGCTGAAGCTGTTCATTTCATTCCCTCCTCCATATGAATAAACTTTAGAAAAATTTAATAGAAATAATAGAATTTACCTTAGGGGCGGGGAGAGGAAAACTGAACATCAAGAAGTACAGAATGTAATTTGTTTAAGGAAATTTAACAAAGGGTTAACCTTAATTTAACAATTAAGGTATTTTAAAACAATAGGGGGTGGAGAGTCCAGTTGGTTAAGGCGTTCGCCTTGCATACAGAAGGTCCCAGGTTTGTGTCCGGGCATCGCCAAATTAATTGCTCACCTATAAACGGCCTGTGCAGTCAAAAATGTCTGAAGAATAATACCCTGTGTAGAGGGAGTGCTGTTAAATACCCTTCAAAGTCACGACGCTGAGTACGATGTCACCCTTAACGGTTGCATTGGGTGCCTACTCAGATGTCAGCTCGTCACCTGACTGGTTCTAAATTGCGACGCCCGTCTGCAATAGCCCTCACTTGCTCTAGTGAGACGATATTCAAACTTAACTAAATTCAAACAATATATAGATTATTGCATTAGATCTGTTTTTATGTATTCAATATTATCTTAAAACTTTCCACTTATATGCTGTTTAATTACTTCCACTTTGTTGCATTTAATTTTATCAGAATGGAATCTTTAAAATTGCTATAAATGTAATTGCGTTTATTGTATTTTATCACAATTTTGTATTTTTTTCACTAAAAGATAAAAAACAAAACAATTAATGTTGTAATTGTATAATAATATTGTTAAGCATTGTTTTATTATTTTTTCCTAATTTTCATTTTACATAGGATCCACCTACTTTTGTTTTTATGTTGTGATTCTACCTTTTTAAATAAGTGTAATAACTTATACTTCCTGTTTTGCAGATGAAAATGTTGACGGTGATTCACTTGTAGATCTGAATGAAGAGGATCTAAAAAGCCTTGATATTAAGTTAGGAGACCGAAAAAAAATCATGCGCATTGTAAAGGAAATGAAATTGAGCAATGGTTGTGCTGCTGTTGCTCTTGGATCGGATACAGTACAAGGAGTAGAAGGGACAGACATAACTATAAATACTGTATATAGTCCTTTAGGAAACACATATACTTTGGTGGTAAGCAGCAACATGGTTTGCGATTGCTGTTTTTGTAAAATAATGTGGAGTTTTTTTTTTGTAGTTAGCATCAATATATATCTAAAAATGTTGGATTATTAGTTTTTAAAAGATGATAATAAGACTTCTTTTTTCAGGCAACTAGCTCTCATAACGAAGGCAATACAAAAAATATGACTTCATCATCAACCATGTTGCCAAATTTATCTGAAGAAAGCAGAGGCACAAACACATCACACCATATTTTGCCATTCTCAAGTCCTGAAGTGAGGAAACACTAATTTAAATTATATACTAGTATAAAAAAGTATAATGTGTTTATCCTGGTAAAATGCATGTTTAAAATGTGAAATTACAAAGCCAAGAAATGTGCAATAAAAAATAGTTTGACAATTTTAGCTTCCACACTACGTTTATAACGTAAAAAGTGAAGGTATTATAATCGTTCTGTCTGTCCGTCACCCACTTCCATAGCCCAATGTTGGGGAAAACCATGTATTTTCCCCGACCTGCACTCACGAGCAATATGTAAATTCCTTAAATAGTATTAGGTTTAAGTTCGGGCAGAGTTGTAATAAAGATACTTATTTTCTTCTCAATATAAACTTTTATGAAACAGATTTAAATATGACTAGATAGAGGCAGTTTTTGATTCAGCAAAAGAAACGACGAGCGATTCAAAAGATTAAAGATCACAACCCAGAAAAATCACGAGGCAAGAGTATTTATGCCCCGCTATGGCAGAAACGCCCTCACTTGGAAAATACGTCACACCGATTGCTAGCGGATGCGACCACCCCGTTACATCACAAGGCGAATCGCGCAGCCGATGACGGTGTGATGAATAAATTTAAGGAATTTACATATTGCTCGTGAGTGCAGGTCGGGGAAAATACATGGTTTTCCCTAACATTGCCCCCCTCCTGCACCCAGGAGCAATAAAAAAACGCTCTACCTGAAAAACTGCCGAAAAATACAAATATCAAAAAGTACAATAAAAAAGTTTGACACAAAAATGAAGCATAACTCATTCTTCATTAAATAAGTTCACAATAATTTCTTAGTTCATCTTCTCTCAAATACAAAAGTACAACACTGGCACTAACTGAAAAGGAAAATTGAGTCCAAATTTCAAAGTCCACCTTTAAGCAAAACTGCTTCTAAAAGAAATTATATTAGTCATCTTGACAATTTTTTTTTTTTTAAATAATTTTTTTTCATAATTGCTATTCCATAATTTCAACATTTTTCAAGTTACACAATAAATTAAAAAAAAACTTTAACATCCGGTCTGGGACGATTTTAAATTTATGCTCATTCTAAACCTATCCAGATCTAGTTTAGTGAATGGATCAGCAAGGTTGTCCTTACTTTTGACATACTTTACTTCAAATATATCTTTATAATACAAATCTCTGATGAAAAACAATTTAACGTCAATATGTTTACTTCGATGGTTCTCAATGGGTGATTTGACAAAATCAATTGTGGCCATATTATCTACGTACAATAAGGATTTAACTTTGGGGTTAACTAAAACATTTTTACAGATGCATTCATCTAAAATGTGATCAAACCATAACAGTTCTTTTGATGTTTCAGTCTTGCAGATAAACTCCGACTCCATCGTAGATAAGCTAACATTTTTATGCTTAAAAGTCCTCCACATGATTGGCGCACTATCAAGAAAAACAAGTTGTCCCCCATTGAGGTTCGATCATCTCGATTACTAGCAAAATCAGCATCAGAGAATGCAATTAACTGAACTTTGTTACAGTTTAAATTTCGATTTAGGTTACGGGTGCTAGCAACATAGCCTAGTAATCTTAAGAGACCAGTCCAATGGACTATACCGGGATTAGCTTGAAACTGGCTAAATATATTTACTGCGTAAGCTATATCTGGGCGAGTGCGATTTGATAAAAAGGATAAGCACCCTAATAAATTTCGATACGGTAAATCTTGCATCTCGTCACTCTCGTGTTGAGTCCGAGGACATTTGGTTTTCGAGAAAATTGTGCCTTTCGCTATAGGAAGTGATGAAATTGGAGGGTAAAAACCCTTAAATTTGTCCAAAATTTCTTCAATATAGTCAAGCTGGTTAAGTGAAATTGTCCCATCAATTTCCTCAAACTCAACACCTAGTAACCTTTTAGTCTTTCCCAGTAGTTTTATATCAAAATTTTTACATAAAAGTTTTACAATTTTATATATATGACTAGCAAATTTATACCCGTTCTTCGCACGGAATAAAAAAATATCAAATAGATTCCAAATATGTGTACCATATACCCCGTTATAGGATCATAAACTTATTATTGTTTCCGCTCGTTATAAATTATAAAATCCCGTTTCATTGCCTTAAAATTCCACAATTCCCAATTCTCTCATAAATACATAAAACCTTTTAGCTCATTTGGCGCGTTTTGGGAAATAATTTGGCGAGAAAATAGATCTAGCTACCCACACCCATTAAACAGCTCTAACACAATGACCTTCGAACAACCGACCAGCTTATAAATTATTTATAAAAGAAATTACCTATTTGGCAAATTTTAGTTAATAATTTGGCGAGTTTGGCAAAGTATTTGGCAAAAAAATAAAGACATAAAACACTAATAGCTCTAGTGCGATGGCCTTTATTAACCATCATAGTTCAGTAATAGCTTAACTATACATTTATTGCTTAAATATGCATACATGCAGTCAACAGAAAAATCAATGAAAAAAAAACATCAAATAAACCCACAATGAAATCCGGGAATGAAGACTGGCGGAATTACGTCACTTGAAACGTGTCAATTATTTTTCAAATAATGAATTTAGTTTCTGAAAGTAATGGCAAAAGAATAAAATAAACATTTTGAATTTTAAATGTTTTCGTTAAAAGTTTTATTTAATTTTTTCAGCCGATGGCATCAGGAAAGAGAAAAAAATGACCGGATTTGAGCGAAAGTGGTGTATTTTTTTCAGAAAATTCGAATTTTCTCTAAAAATGAAACAAATATGAAAAAACTAAGCCTCAGGTGCACACGTTAGTATTAAAGGGAATCTATCTTTAAAATTTCGAATTCCTGTGGGCAGTATAAGTAGGTCTTTTACGATCCGATAACAGACACACAGACAGACTCTTTTATTATTATAGATTATCAGAAATTCCAAAGAGCAAAATATCAACATAAAGTAGCAATATTAACTCATCATTAAAGTTATACACACAGTTGCACCAGTTAAATTTATTGAATCCAATATCAGTAAGAACTTTATGCAGTTCGAAATACCAAGCGCGCCCGCTTTGATGCAGTCCATACAGGGCTTTCTTGAGCTTACAAACATAATGTTTTTTACCCTTAACAACAAATCCTGGTGGTTGAGTTATGTAGATGTCTTCCGACAATGGTGCATAAAGGTATGCTCCTTTAACATCACATTGCAAGTGTGACCAATTTTGCAACGAAACTAGCAATGCAAAGAAGAAACGAATTATGCCAAAATTAACTACCGGGCTGTATGTATCATCATACGTATCCCCTTTGATTTGACTATATTCCTGGGCTACAAGTCTGGCTTTGTACCTAGCTATTTCTCCTTTATCATTACGTTTAATACTGTAAACCCATCTACAACCAAGTGGCTTAACATTTTGTGGTAATTTTGCAAGTTCCCATACCTCCCGGTCATGAATTGTTTGTATTTCCTCCTTCATTGCCTGATTCCAACTTTCCTTTTCTGGTGAATTGTAAGCCTGGTTAAACGTTTTTGGGATTGAAATCACGCCTAGTCATAAATTTTCGTTACTCGTATGCGACGAACTTATTTCTGAACTTAAACCTTCTTGGTTTTTGCTATTGGTTGTGTCGCTGAGATTTGAACTTGAACTACATTTACCGCTAACTACGCCTTCGTATTTGTTTTTACTTGAAAAATCAAAAAGGGAAGGATCGTAGTCTATGCTATTTGTTTTGCAGTATTTTTGTATTTCCTTTAAAGTTTTTAGCTTTCTAGAAGCTCCAAGTTCAGAGTAATAAATATCCAGTCTACTCCTATCGGGACGGAGAAGAGGTCTGCGAATCCAGGTAGCCGTTTTAAATTGTAATTTTTTTACATCTTTATCCGATTCACCTGTCTCGTAATCTGATGACGATTCCGGTTGCTCATAATTCGAAGTTAAAGTGTATTGAGCTTGCGGCGGTGCTATGTTTTCAATCTCAAAATGTTCCTGAAATTCAGTGTTAGTTTTAGATTTATCAGGGTTAGTTTCAGAGCCCAGCACTGCTCCACTGTTAGATTGAACGCCGGAAGTTTCGTCATTGAAGGTGACATTGGCCGATTCGATTATTTTACCTTCGTCGGGTAACAGAACCCGATAACCTCTTGTTTTGCTTACGTATCCTACGAGTACTCCTTTTATAGCTCTAGCACTAAATTTGGATGATCTAGTTTGCCTCGGGATGCCAGCATAAGCTGCAATATCGAAAGGACGGAAATATCCTACATACGGTCGTCTACCGCAATATAGTTTGTACGGTGTATGTTCCTGGTTTTTATGACAAATCCTATTCCAAGTATGTACAAAATAAAGAGCAGCTTCCGGCCAATATTTCAATTTCAGTCTACTTTCATCCAAAATAGTCCTTATCGCGTTTAAGATTGTTTGGTTGAACCGTTCACAAATCGAGTTCTTTCCGCTCTTGTTACGTGTTGCCTAAATACTTTAAAAACATCTTTTTTTTTTGTAACGGGTAAACCGCAGTGTTACGTTCGTCAATAATAGCCAAATAATATTTTTCACCCCTAATACCAACATTTTTAACAGGCCCCCACGTGTCCATCACCAATAGTTCAAGTGGTCGTTTCGACCTAGTTTTACTTAAACTTCTAAAAGAAACACGTCTTTGTTTATTAATTTTACAGGGCTCACACGAAAAATCTCCGCGTTTAACTGTCGGAAGGCCTTTCACACTTTGATTTCGGCTAGTATTTTCAATTAATTCAGGACTTAAATGGGCAAATCTTTTATGCCATTTTAACATATTATCTGCGCGTGCAGCGGACGTTTCAATCTTGACGGATTTAGAAGTTTTGGGGGGAATGTACGGGTACAAAAAGTAAATTCCATTTTCCAAAACTGCATTAAAAAGATGTTGATTACTGCAAGATACTTTGATTTTACCTTCACCACCTACAAATTTTGCCCCTTTCATGTCAAGTTGTGGTCCAGATATTAAATTTCTACGTAATTTAGGTGCATATAATACATTTGCAAAATAGCAAATATTCTGACCAAATTTTAATTTTATAGTCCCCTGCCCCTTTATAGGGTAAGTGACCCCTTCGACAGCAACTGACATTTTTTCATCAATAGTTTCAAAATTAGTAAATAAATTTTTATCTCGACAAAAGTGATGAGAGGCTGCCGTATCTAGAACCCAACTATTGTCAGCCCTACAGCTATTTACAAAATTAGCTTGAGTATATAGCGAAAAAGTACGACCTGATAAAGATTGAGACGAGTCCCTGGATCTCGACAAGTCTCTGGATTTGGATGAGTCTCTTCTAGAGGTTGTCGGCCTTGGCGGACGTCTACGCTCGGGACTCCTCGGATCGGTTGGCGTTCTTTTCGGGACCACTGGAGGTAGAGATGTCTGGCGAGCTGGCCCTAGATGATGCATTCGCTGGCAGTAAGGAAGCGCTGGGAGGATTGCGACGACTCCAGCATCGATTCTGAAGATGTCCAAACTTGCCACAAAACTTGCACTTAATCTTGCTTCTGATGAACTGGACCTCGGGCAGAAAGTCATTGCTTTTGTCGTGTTCTCTTATTTGCAGTCTTACTCCTCACTAATTTGTTCTTTTAGGATGTCTTTGTAGATAAAGACCTTTTCTGGAAGTCTTAGAATGTTCTGAACGGATGAGTCAAATTCGTCGGGTAAATGTCGGATTAACTGGAACGAGAGGTAAATTTCCGGCAGAGGCTGGCTCATCTGCTTCAGCTGGTCAAAGATCCGTACAAGGCGTGCGGCAAACAAATCTATCTTCTCCCCTGGATTAAGTCTGCATGCCAGCAACTCGGAAAATAAGGTCATGTGCCGAGCTCTGTTATCGGGCTGGTAGTGAGATTCGAGAGTTTTCCAGGCGTCTACAGCACTGTCGTAGGTTTCAACGATGCTTCTATATCCGGGTTCAATATTCAGATAGATGGTTGCAAGAGCCAAGCGGGAACGGGCGTTGAAATCTTTAAGTTCTTTAACAGAGTCCTCAGGTGGAGCCGTTTCGGTTCCGTTGACAATGTCCCACGAGTTTCGCTCAATTAGTAGATACTTGACATCGCGAGCCCAACTGGTGTAATTGGCCGCGTTCAGCTTTTCTATAGTCTGCTGTACAACTGCCATCGTCTATGCTTCTTCGGGACGCTTCGGAGAGGATTCGAAGTAGCGGCCCCCCTATCTTGAAGGTCATCAGCAGGAAAGCGTTGATTCGCCCATAACCAGTATTAGGTTTGAGTTCGGGCAGAGTTGTAATAAAGATACTTATTTTCTTCTCAATATAAACTTTATTGAAACAGATTTAAATATGACTAGATAGGGGCAGTTTTTGATTCAGCAAAAGAAACGACGAAGAGCGATTCAAAAGATTAAAGATCACAACCCAGAAAAATCATGAGGCAAGAGTATTTATGCCCCGCTATGGCAGAAACGCCCTCACTTGGAAAATACGTCACACCGATTGCTAGCGGATGCGACCACCCCGTTACATCACAAGGCAAATCGCGTAGCCGATGACGGTGTGATGAATAAATTTAAGGAATTTACATATTGCTCGTGAGTGCAGGTCGGGGAAGATACATGGTTTTCCCTAACAGTAGTTAGCATCAATATATATCTAAAAATGTTGGATTATTAGTTTTTAAAAGATGATAATAAGACTTCTTTTTTTCAGGCAACTAGCTCTCATAACGAAGGCAATACAAAAAATATGACTTCATCATCAACCATGTTGCCAAATTTATCTGAAGAAAGCAGAGGCACAAACACATCACACCATATTTTGCCATTCTCAAGTCCTGAAGTGAGGAAACACTAATTTAAATTATATACTAGTATAAAAAAGTATAATGTGTTTATCCTGGTAAAATGCATGTTTAAAATGTGAAATTACAAAGCCAAGAAATGTGCAATAAAAAATAGTTTGACAATTTTAGCTTCCACACTACGTTTATAACGTAAAAAGTGGGAAGTATTATAATCGTTCTGTCTGTCCGTCACCCACTTCCATAGCCCAAGCTACAAATGCTACGTACAAGTATGATACGTCGAAAAAATTAAGCGCATCGAAATTAGAATACATTGAACATTTCAAAAAAGAATTCGAATCTGAAGTACTTCAATTATTTAAAAACTGCAAAAATTTATGCTCATTTAAAAAGCATAGGAAGCCATTTCTATTAGAATTAAATCACCATTGCCATTCGCAACAATCACTCTAGAAACTTTAATTCTTTTACACATTAAATTAAAATAAATTTATTTTTGCGACATCGATCCGTTTGAAATGACGTCAAATATATTTCACTCAGAGATTCTTTGTATGTTGATATGAAATGTTTTCATTCTATTTAAAAGCGAGGAATATTACATATTTATTCTTTGAAATATAAATTAACTTTTGCAAACGATATAAGTAATAATTATTAAATTTTTGAAATAAAATTTATATGAAACTAGCCAAATTTTTAGCATGAAAATGTTTAATATAGAATTAATGCTGTGTTAGGCACCTTTTTACCTGTTAAACACAACTGTTGTGTGGAAGCGGGTTAAGTGAGAGATTCTGTTACAAACCTACTTGTTTCTCTTGGAGATTGATATATTAAATACTTTTTTTTTAGTAAGGAATTGCACTAATATTCACATATGTAGAAAAGTGTTTACTTAACATCCAGAAATTTATGTGATAAGATTCGGGATCCATTATGTCTGACAGCTACAACAGCATTGTGAAAATAAAATTTCCATTGACCTGTTTAATACAGAAGACAACTGGATGCTGCAGGTTTATGTCCTTATAGTTTTTATTAAGCCAAAGTTATGCGCCTGAATTTGATACTACTTTAATAACTTTTGTTTTATAATTATATTTTGATTATTCTTAAAATAACTCTTTAATTTATAGGCAATTAATATTAAAGATATTCTGAATAAATCTGCGAGAGGAAAGATACTCTTGCAACGTTTCCAGAGGCCTGATTCCAGTTCAATCAGCCGCAAATATGTCAGTCAATTAGTGAGGATATGCGTGCATTCTATGGTGACGGATTTGGAAACACTGTATGTGTCGTGGTATCCTTTGTAATTTTGCTTTGATTTTGACTCCACTATATTCTGATTTATTGAATTGAAAACCTCTACAGGCACACTTCATCAGCCATGCATTTTGTAAAAGCTGACAAATTTTCTGTAGTAAAAAATTACTACAAATGAAATGTTATTTATACTGCCACAAACTTTAAAATACATCTTGTGTCAACATATGTAAAAAAAAATCTCCGATGGTAAAGGATGGCTCATTAAGCAACTTTTTTTTAAAAAACTTAGTTTTATGATTTCTACATTTTAATATTATACAGGTACCTTCTGTAGAAATCTTGTTTTATTGTATACCAATTTCTCAATTAGTTACTAATGGCGTCATACAATAGGGAATTGATTCTAAATGCTTTTGTTAAATATTATAATAATATTGTGAAGTTGTCATTTCTATGGTTACATCACATTACTTTGTTGTTTTGTCTTGGGCAACCAAAGGTATAGAAAATGTGAACTTTTATACATGTGAGAAAAAAGGCATTTTGGATGTTACATGTCAGCACAAAATTAGTTGATGGTTCAAAATTAGCAATTCAGTGATACTTTTAAAATTAATAATTAACTTAAACTAGCATGCATCTATATAAAATGCATTACTTTGTACAGTCCCTGGACAAATTATTAGACGCACTGTGACCCATAAGGATACATGACCCAATGCTCTTTCTCAGCATTGGAAAAGAAGTTGAAAGTGGCATCACTTCTTTCCTTTCAGTCAGCCGACCACATGGTTAAAAAATCCAACTGAATCATTGTGTATATGTTTAGCTATATGAAGAATAGAAACACCCGAAATCTTGCAGTGTGTCTAATAATTTGTCCAGGACAGTATCTATGGGAGTTACTATAATAGTTTTCAATTCTGCATTTGATAAGTTTATTTTTTAAATGGCAAATTTAATAAATGTTCTTTTTCTATATTTATCTATCTCTCTAATTATTATTTTTTTCGATATAGCTATCCAACCTCACTTCAAAAAGAAAATCTTGCGAAAGCAATTGTTTCTGCCTTTCCCATACTAAAATCCTCACTAGATAACGTTGAAGGCTATGTAAGTTTTAAAGAAAGTTAATTATTCAGTAGCATTTTTTAAAATACTTTTAACAGCTTATATTTATGCACAAAACTTTTTATAGGAATACCTATTTGATTCTCTCAGTCGAACGGGAATAATTGAATGGAGGCTAAAAACTCTAAGAGTAAAAGCGTCTCCTTCACAAAAAAAATATCGTAGAAGGATTCCAGCAACATCTGCTGTTGAATTTGAAGAAAATGACTCTTCCATAGCCTCAAAGGTGAATTAGAATAATTTTATTTACATTAATTATTATTATAGGACATCTTTATTATTATTATAGGAGTAAGACTTGCTTAAATTAACTATTTCAGCTTTTCAATCATTGTAATTGCTAATTTTGTACATTTATTTCTTTATTAGATAACTTGGTTGCAAAATCAAGTGCCTTCCAGCATCCATAAAGCTGAAATTATGGAGGCCATGAAAGCCACTTTTCATTATAGACGTAACTACATTCTAAACCACAACCCCTCAATGTCTGAAGTATTAAAGGCCTATCCTAAATTTAAGGATTTTGGGGGCTTATTGGTAAGTTTTAAAGGTTTTTTTTTGTGTGCATAAGATTTATGCACTATTTCAAACTATAAATGCAATAAATAATTATTTGGATAATTGTTCAGTTGTTCAAAATTGATTTGTAATTTTCTTAAAAACGGTATTTTTGTTTCTAATTTTATTACAGATTGATGCTGAATTCAAAGAAATTTATCCTAATGTTGGTGACTTCCTAGCAATATTCCCAACACAGTATGCCCCACGCATACTTAAATATGTAAGAGAAAATAGGTTAGATATCTATGAGAGGCTATCTTTTGAGAAAGATGGTAAAAATACTTTAAATTATTCTAACATTTTCATAATTTAAGAGTTCTAAATTATACAAAAATTAATTCAATTTAAAGTGTCCTATAAATATTGTATGATATTTAGACATATTGGGGCTGTGTTAACTACATTAATGTGAACACGATAAGCTGAAATTACTTTTCATTCTAACTGCAGTTGGAATTCTCGTCCTATGGCATTGACAATGTTATTTTAAATAATTAGGCCCAAAAAATATATAAACTTGAAATCTGCATATTCAATTCCAAATTAAACTGATACTTTCTAGGTTTTAGGAATCCGTTTTTTTTAAAAATGTTATACCTCATTTATTCATATTTATTCTTTCCCTTCCACTTTCTTAGAAAACTTCAGTGCTTTGCTAATGCTAGCAGATTTGTTGCCAGTTGCAGGCTTCAGGAAAAAGGTAAAGGTACTTTTTTTTTCATGATCTTTTTGACAAATTGCATCTGACCGGTGTGAATAGTAGTAGTCAAAAATACCTGGTTTGAGATAATCAACTTTTGGGTTTAACAATTTCCCAGCTTCATAATCGGTAGACATTGTAAGTCAGCAAACTGTGTATGTATGCTCTACACAATTTCTGAATGACATTAATGTTGCCTGATTTGTACTTTGATCTCTACATTTCACTAATTCAATAACAAAAAAAAAAGACAAATAAGACTTGTAATATAATCGCACTCTTTTTATTATATGATATTGTTGATCTCTTTAATCAATGTATTTTTCCTTCTTAATTGTTAAAGATGATTTTTCTGTAGGATTCTGGCAGTCAAAGTTTGGTACCCTTTCGTGATGTCTCAAAATGAGATGAAAACTTATCTTTTAACGAGTAGTCATGATGTATAGTATTAGTTGTGTAAAATCAGTTGTGTGTAACTATGATATTGCGAAAATGAGTCTTGCAAAAATGAGAATGAAAAAAACTTTACGAAGTCAAATGATGTATTATTAGTTGTGTAAAATCAGTTGTTGTAATATGCATATTGCAAAATGAGTCTTGCAAAAATGAGAATGAAAAAAATTCCAATAAAAGTACTTTATTTTATTTTTTCAAAATGTTACGATTTTATTATTTTCTATTTTTTTTTATTTATGATTGAATATTACAACCATGCTATCAGAAAGATAAAATACAATCAAATTCCAGTCTAACATCAAGTAATAGGTATTAATGCCTAATAAGTTTTACATAAATTCTAAAAAATTAGATATTCTGCTTCTTTTTAACACAACGGTTGTTGGTCTATTTTTAGAACTTATCGATGAACATCCTCCTAAAAAATATAAGCTCTTATGGTTTAAACATTAACAAATAAAATATTTAGTATTCACATCGTTCATTCTGGAATGATAATTTTAGGCATCATATTACAGAATTTTTAAAACTTTTTTTGTATGTAAAGATATTAATTGGTGCTGGATTTTAATAGCTAATAGCGTTAGAAGAAGCTGTTCGTACCATACAAGAAAAACAGCCTTATGTTTTATGTGTTGAGGAAACAGATGAACCTGGAAATTTTTTTCTGATCTTGGACGAAGAGCTCATTAACGTAGGAATGTGTGGATTAAAGGCATTCGATTTTATGTACAAGTCACATTACATATTTAACGTAAAATGTTGTGACCAATTGGCCACATTTTTTAACTGGATGGACTGTGTAATCTATAAACTAGTTAATGGCCCTGCACGTAGCTCTGTCGAAAACTTAAATAATTTGTTAAATGCAATTGTTATCTAATTTTACTAAATATATTTATTACTGTTTGAGGATCATTGAAGTTTTTGCCATTAAAGTTTCTTGGCAAATTCTTAAGTAGTTTTTTTTTTATAAAAGTTGTGTATATAAAATTTCGGAAAAAGATCTTGCATTTGTTACTTTTAAGGACTTTGACTATATCGATGCAGAACATGTTTAATGTAAAATTTTGTTTCCAATTTGCTTCTTAATAAATTACACAAGTCATTCAGTTAAACTAATGAATGGAGTTTCTATACATTTGACAACCACCTCAATTTGGAAATTTTACAACAGTCCCAATTTAGAGATTTTATGCAGTTCGCCGAAGTTTCGAAATTTGTAGATCGATGGTGAGCAATTTTAGGGCTGCCACATTTTTTTGATAATATGATCACAGCAACGGTTTGAAAAATTTAGGATCCGTGAAGATTTCTGATCTTAAGATAATTATTTTTGGGGAGATTCTTGGAAACCACAATTAAAAAAGTTGGTATTGAAGACTTTTCGATAAACAGTAGTCGCGATAACTACGACTAAGTTTATTTTGTTGTTGCAAAATCGAAAGAACTGGTCACATTTTGCAACTAGCGAATGATTTTCGAACCATGGTGGGAAGGTTTGGTTTAAAAGCCTTGGATTTAGTGTAAAGATTAAATAATATTATTGGTTCAATTTTGTTGCATATTTGCTTAAAATTTACAATTTAACATCTCTAAATACGAACCAAATACCTACCAGTCTATCACCTTAAAGTTTTGTCACTAATTCATGGATAGGCATGCATTGTCCCATTTTCTTTATGAAAAGTGCAGTCTTTCCCATATAAAATCACAAAATCGCAACATATTGTCCTTTTTTGTACTTTAATACAATGCAGAGAGAGTCACCTCTTCAAAAACGCCAAAAAAAGTCGGTCCGTTCAACATAAATTCACTCCACACCGATACTAAAGTTCCTTATTTATACTGCAGTTTGCAATTATTTTAGAAAAAAACTTTCTTTGAACTTGCTACAACTTAACAGGTGTCATTAGTGCTATTTAAATACGTTTAGTACTATTTAATACTCTGCATTGTATTTAAGTGCAAAAAAAAGAACAATCTGTTGCTATTTTGTGATTTTATATGGGAAAGACTGCATGTTTAATCAAGAAAATTGGCCAGTGCACGCCTCCAAATCCACGAATTCGTGGCAAACCTTTAAGGTGATGAACTAGTAGGTATTCGGTTTGTTGTATTAGGAGATGTTAAATTGTAAATTTGAAGCAAATCTGCAGTAATATTTCACCATAAAAGGATTTAAAGTGGCTATATTGTCTATTTGGTGTAAAATTCAACCTATATTGTTATTAAATCTTTTTATTTCACCAGATATCTTGTTTTTCAATTTATCATATAAAAAAAATACAAAACATCAATAAAATGCGAAATTTGGTCATATACTTTAAATTAGCATAATCTCGTATTTGTGTCTACATTTTTGAAACATACAAATTTCTAGTTTTGTGAGAAAAAAAATTTGTTATAGCAAATCAAACAATTGTATTTCAGTTATAGCATTTCAATATATTTTTTTTAATATGTTTACTGGCTTTTGTATTTCTACTATCATAATTCTAAATTTTACAGCTAAATGATGGCATTGTCTAAACTTTTGCATCGCACTGTAGACTATAAACAATTACTTCACGTTTTGAGGTTAAAATTAAAAATGTCCTCTTTTGATACTGTACAATGTGGGAAGGTGTGGTTTCAAATAATTTGATTTCTTGTAGAAGTCCTGTTACATGTTTAATGTTAAAACAATTGAAAAATTAGCCATGTTTTATAACTGGAGGGATTGTATAATTTTTAACTTTTGTACTATTTCAGTTTTAAAAAAATTACTTTTCGCCCTTTTTCTTTATTTCTGATAGTTGTACCTGTTAATAGCCCTTGAAATGTTCCATTTATTTGTAAATAAAGATGTTTTATGACTCTGTAATTATTTACTCAATATTGTAGAACAAATCTTATGTAGAATCTAAAAAAAAATCAATTTTATTGACATACCTTACATTTTATTTTTAAACATGTTTTCCGATTTATTTATTAAAAAAAATAATTCAATGCGTTTCTGATAATGGGAGGAATTGTTATAATAAATGTATTACTATTCAGTGATACAGAAATATTAGAATAATGGAAATCAGAACAATTGCTGAAGTAAATTTATATCCTGTAATGTCCATCAACAGCTTTTCCTCTATTAATCAACTGCAGACACGTGATTTTGTTCAAACATGTTTAATCTTTATTCCTTAACTCGGGCTTTTTAGGAAAAAAAATATATCTTAAAAGAAATTTCACAAGATTTTTCATACAAGTAAGTATATGTTCATGTAAATTTGTGAACATGAAATCAAATATTACATTTTCAAAACTATATAACAATCCAGTGTACAATGTTAGAAGCCCTGATACTGGAAAATACATTAATTTTGAAAAAACAAGGGGAAATTTTTATTCCATTTTTTTCTATTAAATATGGTTAAAAAAAAGTAATAAAAGTTCTCAAAATAAGAAAGAAATCACTCGTAGTAGTTTTAGTCCAAAAAAGAGCGAAAATGGCCGCTCAGAAAAAAAAATTTGCTTATCACAGAAAGGAGGGAATGGAAAAACCCCTCCTCAAAAAGAGTGAAATTCTCTCCTATAGGGAAAGTGCATTTTAAACACTGGAATAAGGAGTGAAAATTAACTCGTACTGAGTTAAAATCGCTCGTGTTTTTTTTAAGTGTAGGCTCGTCACTTGACAGTGGAAATTATGACGCCAAGAGCCCTCGTGTAGCTCTAGTGCAGGGCCGGATTACCAATTAGGCAAGGTAGGCAGTTGCCTACAGGCCCCGTACATTTTAGGGGCCCCGCAACTTCCAAGTCAAGAGGGGACCCTCAGAATTTACGTTTTTGCTCCCGAAATTTTTTTTTTTTTTTTTTGGAAGTTGGGAATTTCAACACAAACACTAAAAGAGGCCCCAGACTCACATCCACCTCACAACACGTGGTAATGGCACAAGAGAAGTTAACGTTATCTGAGGCAATAAAAATGGTCGGATACAATTACCACTGTGTCTTCTGCGAAATACGTTATAAGGGGCTATTTTTTGCAGCTTTCACACCCCTCTCCTACAGGGTTGTAATAAATACAAAAGCTATAGATAAATAGCACCTAACTTAGCTCTAAACTGGTCACATCAAGATATCTTTGATGGGTTTTTTTTTGGCCCCCACTAGAAGTAATTTTGAATCGAAGATCGAATTTTTGTTTCGAGGTTCTAGTAGGAAGTAGGTATTTTGGTTACGATTTACTAACGTTTAGGTTTGTCAAATAAAAAAGTTCATTAGGATTTAAAAAAAAATACCCATAAATACGCCTAATTTATAAGATGGTTTTTGAGAATTTTAAAAATACCTGTTTTTAACTGAATTTCAACACATTTATAATTTTTGCTCCAAAAACAAATAAAAAATTATTATTTTGCAAACTTTCCTTTTTTTTATTCCAAATAATTAAAGAAATTTGGTATTAATATTGCAGAGATTTCCGACCATTTGTCTGTATCTTTCTTTCAAATTCCGTTCTAATCTACGATATTAAAATATATATATATATTTTTTTTTTCATTTGAAAGGTATGACAACAAGGACTAATCTTTTCTCCTGTATGTCTGTACGAAGGACATCAATGTTCACGCGGACAGAGACAGTAGAATCAATCCTTAAAGTGTATCAAATATCAGTGAAAAATTTGCAAAGCATTTAATTTTAAATATGAAGTAGTAAAAGATACAAATACGTATTCGACGAAAATAAAATATTGAAAAGTTAATACGTTAAGACAAATATTAAAATATCTACATGAAATCTATCACATACCACATACAGTGTGCATAAAAACTGCTTTTTTCCCCAAAATGTGACAAAATCATATTTTAAAAAAATGTACATTTAGTTTTATAAAAAATCATATTTTATAAGGTACATAGGTAAACAGTAAAATAATATAGTTTTTATAATAAATTTTATTTCTCCAAAAAAAATCAGCCGAAAGTAATTTAACACCGCAAAACACAAGATAATATTTATAATGTGGTGTGTGTGTGGAGGGGAGGGGTATAGGCTGTCGAAAAAAATACTTTCCGTGAGTAGGGATGGTTGGGGATAGTCACCTCCACTTTCCAAAAACAAAATCCGAATCCCTACTGTCCAGTTTCTGCAAAAATTATCCGATTTTTATCAAAGCAGGCGATGAAACCTTTTGGGTTTTATGACCAAAGAAGAAAGGTTGTGTCGTGGATCCCTACTGTCCAGTTTCTGCAAAAATTATCCGATTTTTATCAAAGCAGGCGATGAAACCTTTTGGGTTTTATGACCAAAGAAGAAAGGTTGTGTCGTGGATACCGGAGCAGGGATTTTGTTTGAAACTCGAGACAATTGTTTATGGCCTCACACAGTTTCGATTTTTTTTTTCAGAGGCACAGGCACTAGTACGTTTTCACAGTACTTACCAGATCTTCGACCGATTTCCTGGACTGGCCAATGGACAAAAAAATATATAAGACACTAAATTTATTGCTGGTGTGTCACTAACGGCTGTAAGTTCAATTCAATCCTTATAGCCTCCGAATCTCTTTGGCGTTGGGCAGTTTAGTATTTAACTCTGTGTGGAATCGTTGATTATTTTTTCTCTGTCTGGATCGAGTTTTTTTGTCATTCATAAGTGGCTAAAGGCCTATTTAAAGGTAAGATATTAATAAAAATTTAATTTCATTTTTAATGTCAAAACTTAATATAGTTAAGCTTTCGTAAAAAATATAAATTTCGCTTTAATATGCACTATTTTTATATTTTTATGGACATAGTGTTTCGTGAGTAATTGTTTAAATTTTTGATCAATTACGTATATCTGTCAGAATTTAGATTTATTGGTATTGATAAACTAATTCCTACACAGTTATTCCACAATTTAAAAATTTGGATTCTATTGATTTTATTTATGTGAGTTCTGATATACACTGAAAAAAAGTAAAGCATTTTTCCATGTCGTAAAGAGAGCGGGGGGGGAAGGGGAGCCAAGGAGGCCCCGTCAAAATCAACTGCCTACAGGCCCCTACACTGCTAATCCGGCCCTGCTCTAGTGCGACGATAATTCTAACTAGCCTTACCACCCACTACATTGATTAACCAATCAATATCTCATTTCATTCCTGTGGAACTGTTTGCCCCTCAAGACGGGAAACATTGTTCATTAATGCTGCAATTATACTAAATCTGAGCTTGAGCTGTTAAAAATGACTCTTTTTGGAAATGAAAAAAAAATGTTTGAACGGGTCAAATGACAAGATCGCTAACACCTTCACGGGAAACATTGCAGAAATATCGTACATGGCATCAGGAGTTGGGGAACAACGAATTCAATATGCTCCAGCCTTTTTATTGACGCAGAGGGTTTTTTTAGCGATATTTTTGGTTGCACAATCCATTCTTTTTAATTTGAGACGCCTCCCTTGTATAGGTAAAAACAATGTTGGGTATAGCTTTATAACTATCTGTGTGTAAGAATTTTTCTGCAAGTTAAATCTGTTTGTAGTCTAATACTCTGACGAATATTTCGGATTTCAGAGCACATTTTGAGAACATCTGAATTATTATATCTGCAATATCATTTTTGGTTGCACGGGCCGTTTATAGGTCGGCAGTTATTTTGGCGATGCACGGACCCAGTGCCGGATTTAAAGACTAAGGGCCCCTAGGCACTTGACATTTAAAGCCCCCCGGCATCTCGAAGCTATTTTTGGAAATTGAGCAAATTAAATACACTAGTACAGAACATATAATTTTTAATCGAATTTATTAAACATCAGAATACTACAGTATGTTACTATAATTATTCTATAAAATTTATAAAATCACACGGTAAACTTTTTTCTGTGCAAAAGCACGAATGACGTCATCATAGTCAATTGACTGCATTATTTCTGATTCTATATACATTACTGAGAGTGAGTTGAGCCTGTTCTCTCCTATGTTAGATAAGTATGCAAGTAATATCTTAAGTATAACTTTTTACTATCTTCAGCGCTGAAAACGGCAAAAATTTGGCATTTTTTTAGGCGATTCTATCTTTTTAAGGGCCCCCTTCTTGACTTGGGGCCCATCTGCAATACTGTTTTGTTATTCAATATATTGAATTATCAAGTAGCATAATAGACATGCTTAATTTTAATAAAAAAAAAACTAAAATTTACACAGGTCATACAACATATAATGCGATGAAGTTGAAATCAATATTTATTCAGTCAGTTTTTATTTTTAAAATAAAATTGAAAGTAATATTTATTATTTTAACAAACAGTTTTTTTCTTTTTGTCATAAATGACCATGATTTTTAAAAAAAAAATCATGGTCCTTTCCGCTGAGTTCTTTGAAACCTTTTCAAGATTTTTTGATAAACCAAAAGTATTTTTTAAAACCAAATCATTCAATCATATTTAAAAAAAAAAATGCTTCAGATATTTAACAAATCGAAACTGAACACTGTAGCAGACGAAACTATTTTGCAGATAGAGTTGAGCTGTTTTGTTACTTCTTTCAGAAAATTGCTAAATGAAATATATTTTCTGACGAATATTATTATTACTATATATATTTTAACAAATATTCATAAAAATCTGGAATTTTTTATTGAAAAAAACTGGGCAAATATTATTATTCTGAAGGAAAAGGCCAATTTACTAGAAATATAATAAAAGCACTACTACTTCGACAGTCTTGTCGGCTTCCTCGTGTTAGTAAACAAATGAGCGTACAACTTTTTAAGCAGTAAATTTCAAAGAAATATAAAGAAAGAAATGAAATACTCACATATTTTTAGCATATTTATTACTTGCGTCACACTTGCTAGCTTAATGTATTTTTGTTCTGCTTCGGTAAGAGTTTAATAAAGAGCTCCCAACATTCGATTTAAAATTCCATTAAAAAGTCGTGATTTCATTTTTGTTTTTAGCTCTCATCCGAAGAACAGATATCTGATTTCTTCCAAAGTGGTCACACCAACAACTGGGCTGTTCTTGTCTGCACTTCTAGGTTTTGGTTCAATTACCGGCATGTTGCAAATGTCCTGTCCATTTATCGCAGTGTGAAACGTCTTGGAATATCAGACAGGTCTGAATGACTTTTTAAAAATAGAACTTATTTATGGATATTAAATAATTTATCTATATAATTAGCTATTTTATGTAATAATTAAAAAAATATTTTTTTTCTTAAATGTTATAGAAGATTCATTCGTTACTTTTATTAGTTCAATTTTATATTTCGTAGGATGTAACAGAAATTTATTTTCTATAGGTTATTAACGCTATAAATCCATCTAAAGCAAAAAAGGTGATACAACTCTGTCTTGCACTTGATTACGTCGTGAGAAATTTAAGATTATGTTGCCAAATAGCATAAGCATTTAGAGCAACTATGGTTGGTCTCAATTTGCATTATGTTGTCGAGCAACGAAAATATCCAAATGCTGTAAAAATTCCCCTTCATATTTCATGCAGCTCGATATAGGCATAGCAACTCCAGGCTTCTAAGCTTGCCAAAAGTCGCCCATGGGATAACTGGCCATTATACCATTAGCGATACTAAACATTTGGAAATGGTAACACTTTCTTGTCACATTCATATTTATTTCCCTTGGTTACCTTTAGTAATCTTTAAAAGTTGACACCAATAAGAATCCTGATGCAGACAGATTCCTATGCATTGAAGTTGTTTTTCCCTTACACTCTTTATTTGTGCCTTGTGTTTGAGTGTGTGGGTAGAGATTTACTGTACGGTCCCCCTTGGCGAACTTTCCAAAATCGCGCCAAAAGTCCGTATTTTGGCGACTTTTTAAAAAAAAATCACGATTCAAAGAGATCGTATGGGAAATATTTCTCATGAAAACTCAACCAACGGTCCGATAGGGTTGCTGGAAAACGTCATCGGTGCGAAGTCATTGAATTCGAATCTTCAGTCAGTCAGACAGGACAGGTTGCCAGAAAATAATATTTATCGCCAAATCCGAAAAAATTGCGCCAAGGGGGACCGTACAGTAAATCTGATCCGAGTGTGTGTGTTTCAGCCACATCATCCTGATGCTGGCGGACGACATGGCGTGCAACCCCCGCAACCCCAAAGCAGCCACCGTGTTCAACAATGCTCACCACCACATCAACGTCTACGGGGATGACGTCGAAGTGGACTACAGGGGATACGACGTGAGCATTTTATTCAAATGGTTATGCAGTCGCTCACAAGAACTATGTTTACATTATCGTATAAAAGAGTGTATAAAGTAATTCTAGATAAAATTTTTAATGTGTTCTGTCAATTCAATTTTTATTTATTGCTCGACATCACAAGTAAGCAGCTCAGGTAGACGTTTCAGTAGTCCTGCGAGTGAGCCTAAGTGCGAGTGTTGCATCGGGCCCACTGTCAGGATTTCCCTGCTGAACTTTCATCCGGAAATCTTTTGGACTGTGGCGGGTCGTGTTTTTGAAGGTGTACGGAGGAAGATGTGTCCAGAGATGAATTAGTTGCTATTAAGTTTTTAACTTTTAACTTGTTAACTTTTAACCTTTGTTACTTTTAAGTTGATTTTAATATGAAGTTTTGAATCTAATAAACGTTAATCTTCACCACAAGTTTGTGATGTTCCTGTGTTCCCGGATACAAATATACACAGCTCTCATCATCTAATCACAATCATTTATATTATTTTTAAAAATAAAACATTTGCAATTGAACCTAACATTGTATGGGTCAAAATGTTGAACTTAAAATTCAATGTAGATTTGATGGATATGAATAGCATGGAGTTATTAGCATTTATTCCCCTTTTAAGTTTATTGAATGACTTTTAAGTATATTTAATTATATTATAATTCTAAGTTCATAAAACGTGTACAAATTTTAATTTTTGGTATATATGTATACAGGTCTTTCCAAACTTTGATCTTTAAAAATCTTAATAAGGACGTTCTCTTTTATTACAAGTAATGTGATTAAATACCCTAGAGGTGTGGTATGAATTCCAAAGCAATGATTTAAACTATCCTTTCTGTAGGTGACAGTGGAAAACTTCATCCGTCTCCTGACTGGCAGGCTAGCTCCCAGCACACCCAGGTCCAAACGTCTTCTGTCAGATGAGCACAGCAACATACTCATATACATGACGGGTGAGAAACTTTCGGGAGTGTTTTTGTTTGTGTGGAAAATAATAATTTGGTTGCAAAATGTTGATATATATGTATAGTTTTTAAATTAATAACAATCTTAAAGTGGAACTGAAAACAGGCCGAGTTAAATTGTTATAGGTTTTCTCATCATTGGAAACTAATTGTTTTATTAGTGATCTAAATAGTATGTATAGAGATTTCCATACCATAAAAAATTGTTTAAGTGCTTTCACTGTCAATGACCTAATATGAAATATGAGGTAACTAGCTGTGTGGTCCCGCCTTGCTGGGAAGCCGTTGACTTAATAAAAATGTATCATAAAGAATATTGAAATGGGGTTCTTTTTTCAATAAGATTGATAAAGTACCTAAGATTTACCTAAAACAGTGGATATCATCCTCCCAAAGATTCAAACATTAATGAATAAGAGCTTATGTTTACAGTCCTTCCGTTTGGAGCCAAGATATGAAGATTTTCAGACATACCCACTGTAGAACACCCAACATATAGCTAACCGTGGGAGAAACATGGGTTCATTAGATTTAGACCTACAATTTTTAGAGATTGTCCCTGAGCCTTATTTATACTCATGGCAAAACTGAAACGGATGGGAAACTGCAATCGCTTGAGTTGGACATCTGATGGGATGATTGGAATTCTCGAGAGATGTACATCTTCACCAGCAGAATGTCCGTTTGAAACCCAACTAAGAGAGTTACAGACTTTTAAATTTTGTAATGAGTTCCCACTGCCTGTCGGATTTCATAGTGAGGTTTTTGAGAACATGTGTAAGGGGTCCATAGAACTTATTTAAAAATATGGCCTTATAGGTATATAATTTCCTTTAAATGTGTGTTGATTTATGGAGCTGTAATTGAAAGTTGTGTCGTGTTACACCCCTAGTTTTTAAATGACATGTTTTGCTTTTTTTTAATCCAGGACATGGCGGAGAAGGCTTTTTAAAGTTCCAAGATTCTGAAGAGATCACCAATGTTGAACTGGCTGATGCTTTTGAGCAGATGTGGCAAAAGAGAAGGTTAGTATATTATAAACAGGTATTTAAAAACATCTCTTGTGTAGCGTGCGTCACTTGACTGTGGCTCTAAAATACGACGCCCGTCGTCAATAGCCCTCGTGTAGCTCTAGTGCGACGATAATTCAAACGAAACTAAACTTGTGTAGCATAAGTTGATGTACTTTTTATGTTCATAAGTATCATTATTATCATCCAAACAGTGCTACATTGCTTCAACAATTCTCTTTTTGCTAAATTTGCCACATTATAGGCAGGGACTATAAATAACATACTTTACTAAATATTAAATTATGTTGGTGCAAAACTACCCGTGTAATAATTTTTTTAATTTCTACTTTACTTTTGTTTCTTAGTACTTTCCTCAAAGGAATGTTATGAAGAACATAGAAACAAAAAACTGCTTAGTGTGGTTTCCGCATTATAATAATACAAAAAGTTACTTTAAATGACAAAAATAAAATTTACTGACTTATTCCATTGTAAAAATTGATTTGACTATTTTTTTTTGTGTGTGAAGCACACTTATCGTTAATATTAAAATAAAACTATACTTTTTCTTTATATACATATTTTTAAAGAAATGTATTTACGTTTTTACAGATATCGCAATATTTTCTTTATGATTGATACTTGCCAAGCGGAGTCAATGTTCCTGAAGTTTTATTCCCCTAACATCTTAGCTGTAGCAAGCAGTAGGATAGGTGAAGACTCTTTATCAGTAAGTTTTTAAAAAAAATTCTTTTATACATTGTGATCTTGTAAAATCAATCTTGCACCAAGTTGAAATGGCATGCTTAGTTAAATATTTGTACATAATCAAGACCTCCGTATAAATTGAACTGTGGTGTTTCCTTTTTATATCAGCTAATTGATTGGACTCTATTTATCTTCAACTCTGTTATCCTATATATATTCAGATTTTTCAGTTCTTGCACAATTCTTAAGGGCACTGGTGCAGGTTAACTGCAGCATTTCTAAAATGCTGATGACTCCCATGAAGGGTGTTGTTGCAACTTCACTGAAACAGATTGCCATTGGTGATGCAATCGAGGGAAATCTTCTCTTCCACCTTGTGATTCATTGATCTATTTTTGAACCATGAAATCACGAGCTAATATTTTAATTGGATCCCATCACCATATGACATCATCCATGTGTATAAATGTTACTGGATTCGTTTTGTCGTAGTCAATTAGAGTAATTTTTGATCGCTGTAGTATGTCTCTGTGTGCTTGTCAATAAATGTATTTTTTATTGTTAGAAAGATTTCTTTTTGCTTAAGATACAAGCAGAACCTGCGACTTTAGGATTTAACAGGTGTAGTTGCCCAACACAAAATTCACATTTTTCCAAATCGTAACTAAGATATAGGGCCCTTTCATTTGCGCTTTTTGATGATTGTCAATTCAATTGGACGCCAATAATTGTAAAAGACCACATATCTTAGCTATACTATGGAGGATATAAGTTTTGAAACTACACCCTTTATATGTTTGTTGCTTTTATGCTACGTATATTTTTGGTGTCGGCCTCATTTGTTGACCATGGTTCAAAATTATTACAACTACAATATCACTTTGGTTTATTCTCTCTTACGTTAATCAACCAAACCATAAAAGTGTATTTTAGCATGTAGTTGAAATATAGCCTTACAGTCATAGTAAATTTGATTGATGTTAGAATAGAAAGACAATTTGACAGTGTTCAGAATGACTTTTGATGCTTTGTAAATTTAAAAACTTAATTAGCAACCCTTATCTTAATAATAGCTCTTGTTTTTTACAGCATCATGGGGATCCGACCATTGGGGTATACGTCATTGACAGATACACTTACTATGCTTTGGAGTTCTTAGAAAAAGTTAGCAAGGGCAGCACTCGAACAATGGGACAGTTTGTAAGTTGATGTTTTTCTATTGCATTCATAAAAAAATATATCTTCGTAAAGTTAATTTTAAAGATTTAATTGTATCTAAATATGGTTGGCTGTGATATCCTTTTACAAAACATATTCTTAACTTGAAGAATTTGTCCTTAGCTTATAATATGCAGCTAGCTGTAATCATACAAAAATGCCTGCTTACTGAAATGCAACTTATAGAATCTCCCTTTATTAGTGACATGTTTCTCTATTTTAAATCAACAATTGAATAACTTAGAGTTAAAATCAAAACTTCTTTTAAAAAAAGCTTCATCATATTACCCATTTCAATGTCCTTACAACTTTTTTCACCTCTCTATCTCAGATTGCACTAGAAATAGAAATCTCATAAAAAGTAATGCCATTGATGTGATTAGAATTAATCTTTCCCTGTCAAATTCAGTTTTAATTTTAAGCTACTAAAATAGCTGGAGAGTCCGATTGCTTTAGCCTTTAGGTTCTTGGAACGTCTTCAACTCTGTCTATAAACAGGTTGTGCCTTTAGGTTCTTGGAACGTCTTCAACTCCGTCTATAAACAGGTTGTGCCTTCAGTTATTTTTAAGTATCTGTTTCCTCCTAATGACACTGCATAGTTTTGTAATGAGGCTGTTAGCTTCAACCTGGTTCAAATGACTTACAACCAAATGACCTACTCAGTTGTCCTCGATATGATTGCCATTGCTCCAGGTATTTGTGTCTTGTATTAAATAATAAGCACTGCAACACACTTTAAACCTCATGAAAGTCAAAATGCTTTATTGGCAGACATTCTCAACAACTCACACTAAATGTAACTTGGAGACTTGAGAAATGAATGAACTGTTGTACGTAATGAATCCTTGTATGGTTGGGGCTCTACCATTAGGGTGACCAGACATACTGCATTTTTCAGTAGTTTTTTTTTTTTAAATTCCTGCATTAGAACCATAAGCAGGGCATTTCTTTGTCGCTAACTTTTAACCCAACAGGAATAAAGGGGGAGAATTGGGACGTGGAATACTTTCCGATTCTTTCAACTAATCAGTTGTCTCTTATAAGTGGTGGGCAGTAAGAGCTTTATTATATCACAACCTAAAAAAAGTTATTAAATAGCCTTCGTGTTGCTCTAATGTGACGATATTACAATTCAACTAACCAATTGAATGTCAAATTTGATTGAATATTTCTTTTGTCCAGCTGCAAGTGTGCTTTAAGTGTATAATAAGTTAAAATTTGTATTTGTTTGGTTTTATTTAGTAGACTATCCCACATCTTAAAGCATAGTAAATATATTTGTTTTTCTCAGCTGCAAGTGTGCCCGAAGCGCGTGTGCATTTCCACCGTCACATCTCGCAAGGACTTGTTCCCCGTGAACCCGGACCAAGTACTGCTGACCGACTTCTTTGGGAGTGTGAGGAATGTGGAACTGACCAGGACTACAGTGGATTTGTCTCCTGCTCAAAGCCACAATGACACCAAAGAGTAAGATGTCATTTTTAATTTCAAAATTAAACTTGCCTTTATTGCTTTTTATTCTTAGTATAAAATAGGGCTGGGGAGCTCAGTCAGTTATGCATTTATCTTGCATGAAAAAATCCCAGGTTTTGGTCCGAGCCATTGGCAAAATAACTGCAATCTATAAACGGCCCGTGCAGCCAAAAATCTCCAATGAATAATGGGCAATTCCATATGTGACGGAATGACATTTTGAATTGAAGTAAAAAATTACCACGAAGCTATTTTCAAAGGAAAATTGGTTTTTCAGTTTATATATTACTGTTAATGATTAAAAGATAATAAAAAAAAGTTGAAATTTTTTTAAAAAGTATTTTATCATTTCATTTTTGACTAACTTGTTTTTGTGTGACGGAATGACATTTTTGCAACCAGGACTGCATCCTGGTACTTAAAAATGGAAATTTGTGAATTAACAATACATTCAGTTTTTAAACTACTGCATATCTCAAATATGATACACAAGCTATGTAAAATAATTTAGAGCAACCTACCTATAATATGGTTTAAGTTATTAACTGTCGTAATTATCGTAATTTAATTAATATTAAATTATTAATTAAATTACGATATACTAAAGTAAAAGTGTTTGTAAAGAAATATTTAATATTTTTTTTATTATATAGATTACTCTTAAGATATTGAATATTACATTATATACATATGTGAAAGGTTTTTCAAACACGTATCGAGGACGATTTCCAACTAGATGAAATGCTGGCTGAATTTGCAGAGCCAACAAATCTTTTTTGTCCATTAGGCATCGATCTTTTTCGGGAAATGTAAACACATCCTTTATATCGTCTTGCTTTCTTAAACCATAATTTGAAGTTATTTGTGTGAATACTATTATTTACTTATTCAGTATTGCTTTTATTATATTTGCTTCTTGTGTCTTTACATTTTATACAAGCTTGAACCCAGTGTATAGTCTAAAATTATGTTTGTATAAGTTTTGTACAGTGTTGTAAAGAGCGACTCTACTCAAGTCAGTTTAAAAATGATATTTAAAACTTGTTCTTTTGTATCCCCTTTCCTTATTCACCTTTTATTTTTCAGAAAAGTACCAGTTTCTGAACACAAATACTCTTACATAGAACGATTTTCTCTTGAGTGACCAAACTGAGTTCTTGTGAATTATTTCATTTGTTCCACCAATGACAAAAGAAGAGGAATGACTTATAGACTGTAAAGCAGACATTTTCTTTTTAGAAAAATAACATTTTGCTCACCTGTATACAATTATACGTGTGTAAATTAGTGTTTTGTCAAAATTACAGATTTGTATATAGTAACTTCAATTTGATTTCGATAGTTTAGGCGATTTGTACTTGTAAATAATGTAATAAAACCTTTTGATTAGTCAATTGTATACAAGAACTACTTGCATATTATAGAGATGAATAACACTTTATTTAAAATGCTAACTCTGTTAATAAAAATGTAAATGAATAAAGGTAAGACTCTGTAAATGAACAAAAAAGGGGGTGGGTTATATAAACAAATGAGGATAACAAAGATGCACTTTTGAGAAAACATAAGAAAGTGCAAACTACAACAACCTTTGAAGGAACTAAAGCAAAACCTTGTTAACACTATGAATGTTGTCTCATTTGGAAGCTCTAGAATGATGAGTTTTGAGCCAATATTTAAAGCATTTGATAAAAATGAAATTTGAGCACATAACATATTCATAAATTGTTTTATAAAAAAGGAATCCTAACAAATTTAATAACACCTATGCTTGGAATATTATAGGGCTATAAATATTTAATTGCTTTAGTGGCAATTATACAATGCAAAATATTGTTCATTATTTTATATGTACATACACTGAGTTTTATTTTAAATATACAATTCTGGAATATCTGAAACTCCTGTTTATGTTGCGAAACGCTTCTGCAAGTATGTGTTAACAAGGTTTGATGGTAGCACAGTTACATAAATACACCAACTAGTTATCTGGAAAATAAATCTGGCATCTAGTTGGTGGACGTGGAAGACCATGTGCTGAGATTGTCGGCCGCTTGGCCCGCTAGTTCAAGAAGCCCCATGCGTGCCTTTGCCTCCACAAGGAACACATTCTCCTGAGCTCGCGTGAATTCGTCAACCCTGGAGAAAGAAACATACGTTACTTACGTATAATAGATACTTTATAAGCATGCTCTAAGAAAGAGTAATGTCCTTTGAAGAGCTTGGTGGAAGAACGTGCCAAGTGACAAAAAGGAAAAAAAACGAGAAAATGTGCTTTAAAGTTTGCACTCGGATCTGTTGAAAACAGTAATTGCAAACCATAAAAATTCATCCTAAATTTAAAGTTTGTTAAAAAGGGGAAACTTGTCATCATTAAAGAAGTTAGTAATATGATCATTGACACAAAAAAATCTCCAATTTTTTTCTCCAAAATGTCACTTTAGCACGTTCTTCCACTAATCTCTTCATTTGCTATGGGGCAGGTCAACTGCAGTGTCTAGTCCTGCAGTTCCCAACCTGGGGGCGATCGCCCCCAAGTGGGCGATTTGTGTTATCAAGGGGGCTAAAATACTTGATGGGCGATCAGGGGGAAG
Source organism: Oedothorax gibbosus (assembly GCA_019343175.1). Classification (NCBI taxonomy): domain Eukaryota; kingdom Metazoa; phylum Arthropoda; class Arachnida; order Araneae; family Linyphiidae; genus Oedothorax; species Oedothorax gibbosus. The sequence goes on from JAFNEN010000794.1 coordinate 121,351, forward strand.
GCGATGAGTATTCAAAGGGGGGAAATTAAAATAATGTTCCTTTGTACAGTAAAACCATTCTCCAACCATAACCAAACTAGCCAATTTTTACATTTAACTCTCTTAAATTTTCTAGAAACCAGTAAAAATATCTTAGTTAATTATTTCACTTTTGTTTGTTAAAAGTATGTTAAAAATATGTTTTATGTTTTTTCTATTTTATTTAAAAGTGACCGGATAAAGCTTCTTTGGTTGCTTTTATAAACGGTTAGTAAGTGTTATAAAACTGTTTTATAGTTACACTTTAACTCAAATTATGATTAGACATAACATGACAATTATAAGGGGGCGATGGATGTTGATCAACCTAAAATACAAGGCGATAGTTCAGAAAAGGTTGGGAACCACTGGTCTAGTCTGATGGCTTGGGCCATTGTTGCAAGCACTCTATAACTAGCCTATTAAAAAGAATACTAAAAGACTCATTGCATTGGATCACTTTGGCCCGAAGATAGTGTTGTTGTTATTGCAGCCCCACAGCAGAATTCCTTAGAAGGCGCACTGTTCAGTTTGCGGATTTTGTAACTGAGTTACTCAAAACAAATATTCGGCAAATAATGTATTAATTTAATCTAAACAGATCTACTTTTCTTACTAAAGGGATTAAGTTTACTATTATATCAGCCATTAGCGTTTGTGAAATAAAGGATTATTTCAAATAACTAGATAGTGTTTTTTGGTAGTGGTTGTCATAGTAACATAACTTAAATTAGAATAGCACAGTACTGAATGTGTTGGAATAGGATTAATCTAGAATTTGTATTCTCTCAATCAACTATGCCCTGTGCATCATATACCGAATACATGTGTCAATGATCTAAGAAAAATAGCTAAAGTTTTTAATACCAATATATATATAATTACCAAAAAGCTATGCGTTAACCTTATTAATGATGAAACATTTTACAATGCCTTTAAATTATTTTTTTTGAAAAAGTTGGTCAAGCATGGCCAGAAGTTACAAGAGTGACTAAAAAATCTTTGAACCCTATGCACAAAAGTTTAGCAACTATAAAATTGTAAATTTAAGAATTTTAATAAGTTTAATTTTTTGGGATAGTATTGTTTTTTATTTTCTTAGTAGTACTTTTAAAATCAGATTATATTCTCAGAATCAAACTCAAACAATATTATTTTGAAACTACACAAAAAGAAAATAAATATTAAATTACAATAAATTTTGATCATGCATGATAACCATGAAGGCATGCCAAGATTAGAAAAACAAACTTTTACAAGCAACAAGCTATATTATAAAAAATGTAAGATTCTAAAGAATTGAAATAACGCAAATTAGAATAGTCCATGCTACTTTTTAATCATTTTTTAAAAAATGCATGCCACTATTTAATATAAGGTTTTAAATTCAGAAACCTGGCTTTTTTCTAAATATATTTTATCAAAATATACGAGCTACACATTTCATGATGGACATATTTATAAACAATAAAAAAAAAAAAAATATTTGAGAAAAGTATAACTAAACATATATTATTAGACTTTGATTGGTCGTAAACTGAAAATATGTACAGAAAATGTTGCACAAACCCTTGGGATATTATGTTATGATATATACATATTTTTTAAAAGTAATTATTTCTAATTCATGTTTTGCATGTGAACTAATAGAATTCGAATGAATGAATTCTAATTATCTCTTGAAAGGTAAATATCAACTATGTACAGTTCAAACTTTTCCTCTTGCAACCTGGTAGGGATACAATGTCAATAGAATTGAGAGATTTGAAAAGAAGAGGACATTGTGGGATCACGTATTATCTTAAACAATTATTCACTTCAATTACTTGAAGTGTAAATCCTGTGGGGGATAAAAATGTACGAACTAGTTACCTTACTGCCAGGTTTTCTGGTAACACAGAATTTTTTAAATAACACAAAATTTTAAAGTATATGCAAGACATTTGTAAACATTTTCTACAGAAATATAATTTTAAAAATAAAATTAACTTTTCACTTAAAATGTTAAGTTTTAATCTTATGCATTAAACACAATTTTACATTTCAGAAAATGTGCTCATTCCTTAGAGGGTTAAGTCAAGCTAGAGGATTATTAGTTTTCATTTTCGTTACCATTGATTCAATAAGCTATGCTTTCCATAACAGTAACTGACAATTAAAAAATATTAAATACACTGTTACATATTTGGGTCGATTTCTTTGAGACTGGTAGTTTTCATTTATACATAGTAAACTGCATGATTGAACATAACAGGTTTAACAGGAGCATGTAAGCTACATATCTTATTTTGAAAGGTTTTCAGAAGTGTGAGATTTATCTTAATGTTTTTAAGTTTATAGAAATGTAAAGCAGTTGCCAAAGGTCATGGTAGAGTATTTAACCAAAGGTGATGCAGACCACATGCAGTATCAAGCTTCCAGCAAGATAAGCATTGTTCATTAACCTGTTAAGCTGTATTAATCGGCCCCATAACTTTCTTGTCAGCGTTGGGTTGAATTTCTATTTGAAGATTGGTTAATGGATACAAAACTGAAAAGAGGCATTTCTCGTTACTATCAACAACCTGATTAAGGAGGGGACGGTAGCTAAGTCTCCAAAAAGAAATGTTCTTTCTGTGTTAATACTATAGAGACAAATAATTTGTGAAGCAAAAACACTCTGGCTGTATTGAAAATTTTTGTAAATGTTTTTTTTATACGATAAATGTGGCTGGCTTTAAATCCTCTATGAATATTTTATGACCTTGGTATGAATATTTTCCTCGGTATGAATATTTTATTGTAAAATTATTTATTGAAAATGAAATTAAAAAGCTCAAACCAAGTTTAGAAAGTGGCTAAGTGGAATTATGGGGACGTTAAAGCCAGCTACATTTATCATATGAAATAAAAACACTGGTCAAAAATAGTCATTACAGCTATGTAATTTGCCAGAATTTTTTTCCTATTGGATTAACAAAGGGAGAAGACTTCAATTTGGAGACTCTGCTCCCATTTTCCCTTAATAAGATAGACTGAACACAGAATGAATTGTCTAAGCCACAGAAAATAAAAGGTTAGTAATTCTGATAAGAAACCAAATCATAACCCTTCTTTGTTCCAACACTCAGAGATCCAAAACATAAATAAGCAATGACATTGTAATTTAGGCAAACACGCATACAAAATTACATTTTTAATAAAATGCAATTTCAAGGTTATTTTTAGATGAACACTGTGAAATAACCACAGATGTGTCGCGACAAAAGAACCATACTGCTATAGGTACTCTTAGTATGAATATTATACTATGTCACTAAAATTAGTATGCATTTCCACAGCCACAAACAAGTGACACTTATATTTCTCCTGATTACAATGTAAGCTTTGAAAGCTCTTTCTTTCCCTACCCCCTCGTGTGGTTTTCTAGGAAACAGCATGAGCATCCCTGATTCATTTTTTCCCCCCTCAGCCTACTTGAGTTTGGAAAACAATTGTAGAGCTTAGTGGAAGAACATGCTAAGTAACATTTTTGAAAAAAATTGAGATTGTCAGGTCAATGAAGGACGTTATTAACTCCTTTAAATATAACACGTTTCCCCCTTTTCCTAAACTTTAAGTTAAGTGTATTTTTGAACTTTTATTAAGTGCCATATTTAATGTATTTAAGTGCAAACTAAAAACAGTTAATTTTGGCGTTTAAAAGTTTGAATTACAACTAGCTAAAGGCCCTGTTTGGCGAATTTCTTTCTGAGGAGTATAAATAGTTTTGTTTCCTGTTGAGCACAAATGTTGTGTGGAAGCGGTTTAAGCGACAGATTCCGCAACATACCTACTGTTCTTGTTTCCGCCTTTTTGTCACTTAGCACGTTCTTCCACTAAGCTCGACAATTGCCATTCACTTAACAGCAGAGCCTCAAACAAGGTAGGTTTAGAACAGCAATGCTCATGCCCTTTCCTAGAAAGCCATACAAGGAGGTAGGGGAAGAAGGTGCTTTAGAAGCATGCATTGTAATCAGGAAAGGACTAAAGAAAAATATATTTTACCACTCAAATTCTGCCTCATTGAAGTGACCCTTAACAAAGGTTAAACCCTAATTTTTTCACAATTGCATAACATGCTTTTAAATATATAATTTTTTGAAAAATCTGTTTACATGAAGAATATGTGCATAGAATTCTTTTCAGGAGAGAAGGGGATAAAATGTATATAACCTATATTTTCCATATGTATTTTCTTATAAGTTATATATATGAAACACGACACATTTACACACTTGCTGGGGATACTTATCATTTATAACTAAATGAAGGGGGCTCACTTGTTGTCGATGATGCCGGCCACCCATTGCTCCATAAACAAGCAATGACATTGTAATTTACATTCTGTACAATATTATATTTTCAATAAAATGCAACTTAAAGTGACTACAGATGTTTTGATATAACTCAAGCAAACTGTGCTGCTGTAGGTACTCATAGTATGAATATCATACTATGTCACGAAAAATAGCATGAACAGAAACAGACAAATGACCTTTATAGTTCTCCCGATGACAACGCAAGCTTCGAAATAGCTTTCATTCCCCACACCCTCATTCTAGGAAACGGCATGAGCTGTTTCAGTTTTTCCCTCCACTCTACTAGGGTTTGGAAAACAATAGTGATTCCCCTCACAGCAGGGCCTCAAACAAGGTAGGTTTAGAATCATGACGCTCATGCCATGCCTCAGACATGAGTGGGTAGAGAAAGAAAGTTATTTTGAAGCTTGAGAGTTGGGTAATCAATGGAGGGCCTGATCTTTCATAAGGCCTGTTAGGACCGGGCCTTTTAAATGTTACGGGCCCCTAATTTCACAAGTGATTTTTATGTTATAGTGCGTTGATACCTGAAAAACTTCATTAAATTGTGTCGTTTCGTAGCCCTTCATTATTTATAAAGCTAGGAAATGAATCATTAAAGTGCATAAGTTCAGCAAAGTTCTTTTAATGAATGATTATGTTCAGTTTTTTATAGCTCTAGCTTTTGATTTTTAATTAAGACATTGAACATTATACGAGTAATTATACACAAAAGTTCCTCCCCCCCCCCCGAATGTGCTTATCCTAAATCAGGCCCTGGGGGGAGGACTACAACACTACTCACTTGTCGTATATGACGCCGTCCACCCCTTGCTCCTTGAGCGAGCGTATGACGTCGGAGTGGTTGATGTCGTCCCCCCAGCAGAACAGGATGAGGTTGTGGTCCTTCACAAAGGGGATGTGCGAGGGGTCCCTGATGAGGTCCTCCGCGTGCACGTCAATGCCCTGAGAAACAACAGGGTTGGAATCAGTTAGAAGTATTAGAGTGGCAGATCACGTGACCTACACTGCTAACCCGCATGGAGACCAGAATAAGAGGGCAAACAGGCCAGTGTTGCCACCACTTTAAGGAGAAAAATACTAAAGCGTCATCGAAATAATACCATTTAATTCTAAACTTACAAAAAAAATCATACAAATACTAGCTGCATTTGGGAATGTTTTTAGTGACTGTTTTATAATATTTTTTTTTTTGTAATTTTAGAATTAGATGGTATTTTTTTGATGATGCCATAGTATTTTCTCCTTAAAGTGGTGGCAAAACTGATATTTTTGCCCTTAAATTCTGGACTCCATATGCGTCCTGTCGTTAGCATTGGAGGTCACAAGATCCGCCAATCTAATACTTTTACTATAATATCTATGGTTATAAAGCAGTCACACCATTATAGAAACCTTGGTCAAAGCCATAGAAAACTCAACACTACATGACTTTTAACTGCCACTCAATACAAATAAATAATAATAAATAGTAATAAAAAATAAATAGTAATAGGTTGCTGTGAAATGACAAATAAGGTTGCCTGTAAATGCCACCATTAAACTTGAGACCTTGGCTTTAATGATGAAAAGTAGATATTTCCACAGAACATTTGAACACAGATTGATCAGAGTATTTTCAGTGAGAAATTTTTACTTTTTTTTAGTTGCTATGAAAACAGTACTTCACAATTTTCAGGATTTTAAATGCTCATTTCTAATTTCAAGAACAATTAGTATTGTTAACGCTTAAAATTTGAAGATTATTTAGTTCTCAACTTTTCAAATATATCATCCAATTAATACATATTCTTAAAATATAAAATTAATTATAAAGATAAAATTACTGTGGTCCCTTAAACGATGCTATAACTGGGCTCTAACATACATGGAACCTATAAAGGATAAGTTTTAAAAATAAATTACAAAAACTGGAGCTCCATCAACAAATTCTAACTATTTCAAACCACAATAAACAGATGATACTTAAGTTTTTAATTATAGGGCAAGGGTTTTCAATGAGAGGTAATAGTTTGAAAAATTTGCAAAGCTGTAGAAGACTAAATTAAAATTACAATATAGCAGAAAAATCAAATTGACCTGGAATTAAAATATAGTTTAAGTAGTGTCTGCGACTTTTCAAACACAATCATTTCTTATCAAACTAAAAAATAAGTTTTTAATAATTAACTATTGGAAATTATGAAATATTCTTCAGGCAATACTACAAAAATTAAATATTTTATACAAATCTGATATTCTAGTATAAACAGATATTTAGGCACCACCTTCAAATAAGTTTTGCATTTCTACTACTTACCAGTAGCCCAGTATTGAGTGCAAAATGTGTTGCCATGGGTATGCTCGCAGTTCTTGTGTCTAGGTAGGGTGGGTATTTGATAGTTTCACCTTGTGTCAAGAAAAGCAGCGGGTACTTGTTTTGTTTGAGTCGCACCCTGGAAGAAAACCATGACGTTAGCAAACAAAATCTAAGACAATCCTATCATCTTTTTGTTGATATTAATTGATAAGAATTCTTTGTCCCGGGGTAATTATTAGACACAGAAAAACGGGGTAATAATCGCAATATGCTTAAATTTACTTGGTATAGTTTGTGGGATTAAGAAACACCATCTACACAATGTTTGAACTTGGAAAAAGAAGAAATTAATGTTTGGTAATTTTTACTAGATTTCACTGTTATACATGTATTACAGAAGCCATGTGGTGTTAGATAATTATCAAATACATAGGGTACTATAGTACACACCATATCACACAATTTACCCTTGAAGCTAGTCAAAATACTGTGCAGAACAGATTGAAAACTACTGTCCAATAATTACCCCAATTAGCGGGTTGTAGTTTTTGGACACATATTTAAAAAAAAAAACTTCTACAGAGGAAATAGTAAATTTCAACAATGGTACCTGACAGATATATCTAATAGTCATTACAAAAAAAAAAATTACTGGTTAGAAAGTTACATAAATGTGGGAGGTATGGTAAAAGTTTGATTTTTGTCCAATAATTACAGTGTCACCCTAAATGAGATAAACATTTGCAAGAAATAGCAGGAATATTTTTGGGAAAATTTTGAATTTAATGTTAAAAGTTTAGCTCTAGTGGGATGAAAATTAGACAAATTAGTTAATTGTCCAAAATTTTGTAACAATTATGCAAATCTTCAAATTAAAAAGTAATAATTTTTCAACCCAAAATATCTCATTTTAAGACATATCATTTTAACTATGCCTACATTTTAAATTTATCATGCCAAAAAATGTATGTTTTGCACCAAGTATTCTGATGCATTGATCTTAGTAAAAAAAAATCACTCACATGGTGCAGATGTCTGGGTGGAAACACGAGAGAAGGATGAAGCGGTTTCCAGCATATTCTAGAATGTCTCGCAGAATGATGTCGACGTAGCTATTCATTTCAAATCGGATGTCTAGCTCCCACGTGCCATCCTGCGAGTTATTTTTGGGTGTGAGAAATATTCAAATTATCTTAGATTTTAAGTTCTAGAAAAATACAATTGCATAATTGACCATATGATTGATTTTAATTATAAATATTAAGGTTTACCTAATACATTTTAAATCTAGGGATTTAATGAAACAATATTTAAAATGATCGAATTCCTAACTTTTTTGTTAATACCAAAAAATGCATACATTTTTAAGCTGATAAAACAAATCAAACAACTTCACACAGTTTATATTTTATTTAATAAGAAAATATATATAAAACAAATCTTTAGGTTATATATATATATTATGTTATCGCGTTGTTCGATAATTAATGTCGTTTTTTTCTCATAGATGACTTGAATTGCATATATAATGTAGTAGTGATTGCGTGGCTTATATTATTGTATACTATTTTAAAGATTAGACTAGACTTTCTTTAGTCAAAACCAGAGCGTCAACAGTAAACAACAAGTTGGTTAAAAATTTAGTTGAAAATGGACACTCAAAGAGAGCATTATTGTCATATTTTATTGTTTTACTTCCGAAAGGGCAAAAATGCGGTGCAAGCTCGGAAGAAATTGTGTGAAGTTTATGGTGAGGACTGCTTAACTGAACCGGGGCCGCCGCGAAGAAGAAAGAGGGGAAAAAACTATTCGGGCCCAGTCATTAATTCTTGGCACTGAGCCTAAACGACCGCTGAAACGGCTTTTGCAATGCAATCGACTTAGAATTACCATATTTTTAAGCTCAGGAAACAACATCTATATTTGCTTAAATTTTAATGAAATGCAGCAAACCTGTTATTAGTATGTACCAAGTGTTCATATAAATATTTTAGTAGCTTTGGCCATAAATCGCATGCTTTTTTAGTTGATTTAAAATGCAGTAGCTATACTAATGACTTGGACCATTGTTGTAAAAAACTCAATAACTTTAACCTACAAGGAAATATACTAAAAGACTGATTATTTCAGCTTAATAATGGTCTAACTCATTGTTGTGGTTTTTTGCAGTTTACGGCAGTCTAGTTATTCAACCCATCTGTTATAAATTTTTAAAAAATTGTATTATCTAATTATTTTAAACTATTTCGTGCGTAAAAATCGATATAATTAATATTATGACAATTATGGTTATAGTAATACATAAGTCAAAAACAATATGTGATAACTTATGATGTATGAATGTTATTACTTTCAATGACCTATTATAATATGAAATCTAAAGTAATGGAAGTACTATTGCGATGGGGTCGAAAATCCGGAGATTCTGTGTTTTTTCTACTTGTTTTGGAGGGTACTGATTCCGATGAAGTGGTTTTCTCTCTTTGAAACCATTCTACAGCTCGAACTAAAAGAGCTTCATAATTGATACACGAGTTAATAATACTTATCCAACGTCATAATAAGGTTTTTGAGAAAAATGCACAATCGGTAGTTGCCATAGAACTTCTTTGGCTTTAAAGGTATTGCAGAAAAACGACACATACTTCAAATTTGATATTTTCAATATGATTCAATATGATATAATGCCTGATCTTAATTTAGAACCACAGTCAAGTGACGGGTCAACCTGGGTAGGCACATAATGCAACTTTTAAGGGTGACATCGTACGGGACTTAAATATTTAATGTGCACTCCCACCACACGGAGTATTATTTGGGACATGGGGCATTTTTGGCTGTATGGGCCGTTATAGGTTGGCAGTTATTTTGACAATGCCCGGACCCGAATCTGGGATATATCGCATTCTAGGCGAACGCCTTTACCGACTGGGCTCCCCAGCCCTGTCGAGTGGTCGCATATGGAGTGGAATGTTTACCACATTTTGGGCATTTTCAAGTGTAGGAGGGCAAGTTAAAACTGGCCATTATATCAGAGCTATTCTGTCAATTTTAACACGGCCTTTGGGAAAGCCCCCCTCTAACTCCTAGATGGCCCTGGATACAATCAGACTTCTTTTTTAAAAATTTAAGGCTGATATTGGAATGGGAGGTAATTATAATATCCTGATGGAGTGCTGACCAGTGGAGAGAGGATCAATTGGTATAAAATTAAAGTTTACATAAAAAAATTCACCGTTAGTAAGGAAACGGGCAACGCTCGGTTTATAAAGATAGTAACATATAAATGAAAAAAAATAATTTTCTGATTAAATTCAACAAATCAACTAACATTTGTCATATACTATTCTATTATTCAAGTGAAAAATGAACCCATCGAAAATTGTAACTTACCATATAAATTAAATCTTTACAAATACAATAATGTTATAAAACATTAAACTAAATTTATTAGTAACTTAAGGTCAAGTCTGTTTTGTGAATATCCGGTTTAACCGAAAAAGTGAAATTAATTCAGGTTTCGACATACATTTGATAGCACATTTATACATTAATGATATTTGTCTTATAAATAAATACACAGTTAAAGTAATGCGCCATTTTATTCAATGTATTCGAAAGCATTACAAGCTACATACCAGTAAAAAAAATTCATAATTTTTTTTGTGGAAACCCAGGAAATTGGAAACCTGACCAATAGTTCTGCCATTAATTTACATTGTCATCATCATATGAATAGGAGATCAATAACGAATCAAGTCTTTTTAGATTGTAAGGTTAAATTTTTTTTTTGATTGATTAAAGCGGAGATCCGATTAAACCATAGATATCATAGTTAAAGTATTAGAATGGCAGATCACGTGACCTCCAATGCTTACGACGGGACGCGCATGAAGGCCTTTTAAGAGAGCAAAATCGAGAGTGTTGCTGCCACTTTAAGGAGAAAAATACTACGAAAAAATACCATTTAATTCTAAAATTACAAAAAAATATCGTAAAAATACTAGCTGCATTTTGGAATCTTTTTAATAAATAATATTTAATAATAATAGACTTTACATCCTTTTCTAGTATTTTTTTTTGTAATTTTAGAATTAAATGGTATTTTTTCGTAGTATTTTTCCCTTTAAAGTGGCAGCAACACTGGCCATTTTGCCCTCTTAAAAGGCCTCCATGCGCGTCCTGTCGTTAGCATTGGAGGTCACGTGATCTGCCAATCTAATACTTTAACTATGATATCTATGGATTAAACAGAGTCTGGTTAAGAGAGAGAGCCTTCTGTACTTTGAATATTCTTCAAATAAATGACTACACTCATTTTTTTAAAACAGGGTTGCTTTCTTAGCCTTTGCAGACTCTGCATATTCCCCAGAGCCATTTTTTTTGTGGCCCCCTCTAGGAGACTCGTGACCCTCTTTGATGGTCAGATTACAATGAATCTGAGCTCTCTGGGGACGTTAAAATTAAGGTCGATTTAATTTTGTCGAGAGAACCCAAGCCAAATGTTTATTCAAGGGATCTTTTGCAGTCATAACATTAGAAATGGGGAAAACGAGGTGTCTCTCAACTTACGTGATACTGCATGGGGCACTTGATCTCGATGTTGACGCCCACGCTGGGATCCACGGCCTCCAGGACGTGTTTCAAGGTGGGGAAAGGCTGGTTGTCGTCAGAGTCGTCCTCGTGGAACTGTAACTTGGCCAGATCTGCAAAACAGAGAACTGCAAAGTGAACACAACATACCAGGGTAATGCGCGTTACTTGTAACAATGACTTCTTTTAGGTAAGCACAGTTAGATTTTTCAGGTTAGGTTGCTTTTAAGTACCGTCAGAGCATAAACGTTTAATTAGTTCAACTATTTAACTAAATTTTTAAGGTTTATTAGTTAAAGAGTTTACCTATGACATAAAGTCTTGGCTGATACAATAATGATAAATACAATGATACATAGCTGCTTAGACTATAAACAAATAAAAAGTATTCATAACTAGAAACCAACTTATTCTAGCAATGTAAAAAATATGGTAAACAAACAACATACCTGCAACAGCTGGACTTAGCTGCAATGAAAAATAAACAATTTAAAATATAATTTGATTTATAGCCAATAAAAATGTCAATGCATTTTACAGAGTAGGAAGAAAGTCAGATAAAATTTTAATGCAAAAAAACCCTGATAAAATTTTAATATTATCTATTTTACAATTAAAAAAATAGCGAATTCCTAACTAATGAATGGCTTTATATAGTGGATACTGTTCACAAACTGTTCCAAAGAGCAAATGTTAAAAAATGCCATTTTTAATACTGATAATATGCTAGATTAACTGGTCTCTTTGGTAAAAGGATTTACTTGAGCAAATTAATAGAGCTATTCAAATAATAAACTCTCAGTCAGCAAGAGGAAAAAGTCAGATTGTAGAAATATTAGGCTTGGTTGATTTAGAAGCAAAGGGTTAAAGGAGTAAAATACGAGTCCGGAAAGAAAATTTCTTAAGACTAGGATTACTTTTAATTGCACATTACTAAATGCAAAAATACATACTAGGTCATCTAAATCTATATATTGCTAAGTATGCAGCTCAAATATAATTATTTTATATGTTTCGACTAATTGTACGTTTAAAGTTAAGTGTAAAAATGTAATAAAAAAAATTGATTTCTAATTTATTGGTATTATAATTGGTTGTTTAAGTTAAAATCAAACGTCCATGAAAAGTTTTCATGTACCTTGCATAAAAGCATATTCTAGTTTATTTCAGGGGCGGAAAAATGAGATCCTTTCTAGAATTAAATATTTCATTAAGAGCCTCATTTTCACAGCTTCTAATGACTTTTAAAAAGGGTGGGATTTCTTTGTCAAAATAAAAACATTTAAAATTAAGATATGTTGTTCATAAAAATTCCTTACCTTCAACATACGAAGTTGTTGCGCAGTAAGGTCTTTGACAGCAAGTTGAAGAAGTTCATGTTCATTTGTGCTTCGTTTCTTGGGGGGAAAAAAAGTTGCATACATTTTCAGACCCCTCATTCAAAATAAAACAAATAATGAAAACAACTTATTTTACCTTTTTCATAGAAATGCAGATGTAATAATCATGATAAATAACGGGAACTAAATCTTTAGATAACTGTACATCTAATTCAACCATATCCGCACCCTGTAACATGAGATAGTATAACTAGTTTTAGATACAAAAGCAATTTTAAAAAAAGTATTTAAATTAATATATTTATTGTAAAAAAAAATCTAACTGTGCAGTTGTAGTCAATGCAAAAATATTCTAGCAGTGTTTTTGTCTCAAATGGTTTAAACTTCATTTATGCATTTTTTTAAAAAGTTGATCACAAGCAGGTTTACATAATAGTTTCATAAAAACTTATGTAAGCAAAATATAAAGGTGTACACTTAAAATATAAAAAATTATTATTCAGAGTGAGTGTTTTTTAACTTACATGTTTTGCAGCATAGTTAAATGAAGCCACAGTATTTTCTAAAACATTTTCTACTCTGAAAATAAAAATAAAATCAACATAATGTGTAAATATATTTCATTAATTAAAAAAAAAACTTCAAATTAATTCCAGAGAACCAATTAAAGAATTCTTATTAATTTTAAACATGCACATTTTGACTATTTTTGAGTCATCATGATGTCAATTTAGTATTTTTAAAGTATAACCTTTTAAACACAGGATATTTTCATATTTTGAGTACTACTTTAAAATAAATTATTTTAGGGAGAAAGTTTGCTTTTTTTCTTCAATTAATTAAATTTTTATACAAAAATGGGTTGAAAAAAAAACAGAATTCTGTTAAAATACTGTTCAAAGGCCCTGTTAAAAAATGATTGTTGGTAACCCAAAAAAATTGAAAAATACAAAAAAAATCAATAAAAAATTATCAGAGCAAGGTAGAGAAAAAATTAACTCAGTCTAAGATATTACTCATGTTCAGGGATTGGAAAGTTACTTTTAAAAAGTAACTCTGTTTGAGTTACAGTTTTTACTTACTTAAAAAGGTAACTCTGTTACAGTTACTAAAAACGAAAATTAATTAATCAGTTACTTTTAGAAATTTCAAGTTATAAGAAAATTTGAAATTTAGCCATTGTACCGTTTTTCAAAGATGACCAAGTCTAAAGAAATAGAGACAATTGGAAAAAGTTAATAACGAAAATTCAGCATTGTTAAAGGTAAAATTTTAAATGATTAAATGTAAGCCGAAGGCCGAACTGTGTCGAAAATATCCGGGAAGAGCGACATGAAAAGTAACGAAATTTTTCGTTACTGCTAAAAGTAACCAAGTTTTACAGTTAGTTTCTGAAAAACTTAATGGCGTTACCGGAGAAAAGGTTACAAGTAACGTTTTACTCCAATCCCTGCTTATGTGGATGGAGCTTACTTGTCGTTTCTCCTTGCATTGCCTGCCCCCCTGTGGCCAACATCCAAATGTTTCTTGTCGATGGTCTTCCAGTGCTTGGCATAGGTGACGCTCAGGTCACACACAAAGTCTTTCATAGGGCGAATTATCAAGTAGTCCACTGGATAAAAAAAAAGGTTAGTTTAAAATATCTTCGCACTAGAGCTACACAAGTGATATGGGTGACGGGCACCGTTATTTAGAACTGCACAAGCCAACACCTGAGTAGGCACCCAACACAACCGTTAGGGGTGACGTCATACGCAGCATTGGGACTTTGAGACATATTTAACATGCACTCCCTCTACACGGGGTATTATTCGTCAGAATTTTTTTTGGCTGTGTGGGCTGTTTATAGGTTGGCAGTTATTTGGCAATGCCCGGACCCAAACCTGGGACCAACACCGTAACGGACTGAGCTTCCCAGCCAGGATAAAAAAAAGGACAGTTTGGAATCAATGATTAAATTTATGAATGCAAAATGAATGTAAGCGGTATGGTGGAAGAAAAAGTTACAGATGATTAAATGCAATTTTGGCTAATCACTTTTTAAAAATATATTTGGTACTATAATATTTTATTTTTAAATGTATTACTATATTATACTACTTTTGGGGGCAAAAAAAAAGAGTAACAAGTTGGCTTGGGAAGTTAACTGAAGGTTATTCAGCACAGACAATAGCAACTTAGCAACTATTAGCACCTCAGGCCCAATGGCTACAGATGCAGAGATATTTAGCACCTGAAGGGCTTATAGGCTTAGGTACAGTTTCAGATAAGGATCTTATGTGGTAACAGATATCTACACAATTCTAATAGGGAAACTTTTGCACGTATTCATGAATAAAATATGATTCACTAGCTGTTATACCCGACGTTGCACGGGTAGAGGTGGAAAAATAATTTAACAGTCAATTTAACTATTTTTTTTCTTTCATTTTAGTTACATAAGATATAAAGATTAACCAGTAATTTTCCATTTAATTACCCAACTTGGATGTAGTAATGATTAATTTTAATTTCAAAAATACCTTTGATAAGAAGCTCAAATTAAAAAGAATACATATTTAAGTAAAAAATATTCAGTAAGAATTAAAAATGGAAAAACGGCTAAATCTTAAAAGGGTCTCAAACATTTATTTTAACGCAATTCAAGGGAGTTCTATAATAAATTAAGTAACTTTTTTTTGACACTTTGTAGATATAAATACCATATAAGCAGTACAAATTTCTACCATAATTCAATGCAAATGATGAAAAATTAAGAATTCAATGCAAATGTATACAGTACTAAATCAATACAGATATTTATATACATAAAAGGCATGGTCTGCGTGCAGAAAATAAAATATTCCTAATGAAAGCGAATTACATGATCTAATTGTTTAGATGTTATAAAGCTACTCCAGCAAACAGCAAACGATTTGCATTTTTTATATTTATTTGTATTTTTTTAAACTGTGATAAAGATACTAAAGGAAATGATTTTTATTTTTAATATTAAATATTTTTCTAACTGCTAAAAAGCTAGCAAACGATTTTTGTTTTAGATGTTTATTTCTAATTTTTTAGCTGTTATTAAACTAAATATACTTAAAAATCGTTTAAAAAAAGGGGGAAAATAAAACTAAATAAACAATTCGTGAAAACATGCTGTTGAAGGAGCAATAAACCTCCAAGGTCTTCAATGCATTGAATGGGAAACATAAAAACGTTCGAAAACGATAGAAGGAATGGTCTGATTCGAAAAATTCTTAGCCAGCCTATGTTTGTTCCGGAGATGAGATGAATTTTTGTGCCAAATTTCGTGACGATCTGTTGCATGGTTCTTTAGATCTTGTGTCTTATACAAACAAACGGAAGTTGCCTTTTATGTATATAGATATACTCAAGAAAATATTTTTAAAACTTGCAGAACTATACCATTTAGTAGGCTAAATCATTAATAAGTAAAATTTTAAGATATAAATAGCAACAATTTATAACTTTAAAATCTTTTTGAATTTTTAGAACATAAATAATTTGATTTGGGGCTGTCAGACACTTACTTTATTTAATTTTAATTACCTTCATTGCTATATTACTTATTAACAAATAACTTTACCTTCTGAAATAATGTTGGCCTGCTTCTTTAGAAATTTTTTCAGAGTAAATGTCACATACTTTATTCAGGAATAATTTTAAAAGTTTTCACAATGGATTGTATGACAGACCCATTAGTATATTGTCGGTCAAATGACAAAACCAAAAACGTGCGAAAACAAAGGGATGGAAATCCGGAAACTGTTGGGCCTCCTGTTTTGAAACACCATCCATTCCTGGAATTTGCCGTTTTGACATTGGACAGAGGCTGCCTCACCTGATAACTGTCCTATGGGCTGTTGCCTTTTGCCAGAAATGGGCATGTTGCACGTCCCGGACGTGTCTCGCATGTTGCTGGGCAAAATGTAACAGAAGCCAATGTGCTCAGGCACCTCCGAATCATGGACGTAGAAATCCACCATGTATGCCTGCAAATAAAGAATGGATCTTGTAGAAGAAATAACAAAGATTTTTTTCTCATATGTACCCAAACCTTTATAAAGAAGAGACAGTCAACTTAATACAATAATAGCTAGTTACACTGAAAGACAGAAATAAAAATTCATTGATTTTATGACAAAACTAGCAATAAAAATTAAAAGTATTACATACATTAAAAAGAACTATGATCAAACAATATACATCACTATACCTTGTCTATCTAGAATGCGAGCCTTGACAGCATTTTCCTCAACCATCCCCACATGTGGTTTTCTTCGAAACGGCGTGAGCGTGTTTTTTCCCCACCCTACTTGGGTTTGAACTGTTCGGATTGTTAACCTCCACAACAGAACCTCAAACGCGTTAGGTTTAGAAAATCGATGCTCCCCCTGTTCTCTAGAAAACCAAGCGAAGGGATGGGGGAAGAAAATACTTTCGAGGCTCGCATTCTGGATAGACAAGGTATAGTCTTATAGTATAAGATACATATTACAAATATACTTTAGTATGAAATAAGTGTAATAGAATAACATGCATTACAAAGAATAAAAATAAGTGGATTTGAGATGGAAAGATTCTTTGTTCATACAAAGTCACTTTTTAACATACATCAAAAGCAAAATATACAATCGACACTACTGTCAAATGGGGCCCTGGAGAGTACATTTGACCCCAGCTTTTCAAGCTCAAATCTTCTCATTAAATATACTCATGCTTCCATTTTTAAGTCAATGTGGAAATATTAGGAATAATTTACTTTCACAATTGCAAATACTCATAGCTTTCCTATTAATAAAGGTAAATTCTTTATTAATAGGGAAGCTACTTGCATTTGAAACAGTGAAAAATACAAAATATATTATAGTTTTATTTTTAAAGTATATATTACAAGGAAACTTCTCAAAATGAATTCTCTAGCTAAGTATAAAATTGGCCAAGATATAGTTATGTAATAATGCATATCGTCACTTAAGTTCCCACATGTGCTATCTAATTTTCTCAACTTTTCAGGAGAGCCGAAAAACGTGTTTGTTCATTTAACACCGGTTGTTCCGACTTTTTCTTGTTACATAATATCGGTATTCATATTATGTCGACCGATAAACCAATGTCGATTATGTCGACCATAACAAGAAAAAGTCCGAACAGCCGGTGTTAAATGAACAAACACGTTTTTCGGCTCTCCTGAAAAGTTGAGAAAATGAGATAGCACATGTGGGAACTTAAGTGACGATATAAAAAAAGATCTTCCCAACAGATTTAATACAAATTTATGTACTAGTGCAATATTTTTATTTAATAAAAACATGCATTTTAAAGCAAGAAATGAAACGTGAAAGTAAATGATTTTTTAAATGTGAAAAGCATGTCGAATAAATTACTCTGAATGCAAAGGAAACAATTGCTTGGAATTGAACAACCATTCAAATT
The DNA here is from genome assembly GCA_019343175.1 of Oedothorax gibbosus. Lineage (NCBI taxonomy): Eukaryota > Metazoa > Arthropoda > Arachnida > Araneae > Linyphiidae > Oedothorax > Oedothorax gibbosus. The sequence goes on from JAFNEN010000794.1 coordinate 139,386, forward strand.
ACAATACTTTATTATAAAGTAAAAATGAAGTAAAATCATAGAATTTTTACCTGATTAAAAAAAAAATTAAAATAATTTTATTCATCCTAATCTATAAAAACAACAACAATGAGTTGCTTAAAAGAGATTGAATAAAGCTCGTTTCTAAAGTGATCCTTCTTAAACAGGGTTCCCACTCTTATTTCAAAATAAAAATCTTTTTTAAGGACTTTAAAAAAAAAAAAGTTTTTAAGGACTTTTCAAGAACCATAAAAAAAAATTTCAAGGACCTTTAATCATAACGCATCATTTCTTCCAATAAGACAAAGTTCATAAAATAAGTCAGATTCACAATACTAAATTCTTTTAATTCGATGTATATTTATCATTATCAAAAAGCATTTACATTATTTAAAAATTTGAGGACTTATTTAGGACTTAATTGAAATCACAGTTATAAGCGATACAATGTCAGATGATAATTTAAAAAAATCATTGATTGACGAAAAGTTTTAGGAATGACTTGTCGAAATTCGAATGTTGCGGACGAACAAAATCAAGGACTTTTCAAAAATTGTTGGTCATAATCAAGGAGTATTAGGGTGTCTTGAAAATCAAAAATAAAATTCAAGGACTTTTCAAAGATTTTTGGTTAAAATCAAGGAGTACTAATGGGTCCTTGAAATTGAAATTCAAAATCAAGGAGTTCTTAAGGACTTTCAAGGACCAGTGGGAACCCTGTTAAAGCAAACAAAGTGAACTAGCATTTATAGAGAGTAATAGACTTATTGCAACAAAACAAGGCCAGAAATTTAGCTCTTGGTAAGGATGCACAAGCAGTAGGTCCTGATGAAATGATGCAGCCAAACAGTGCTCAAGTCAACTGTTTTATTAAAGCTAAGCACTCAAAGCAAATAATTGGTACCAGATAAGCGATTGGCATAAAATATCTACAATTTTTTTAAAAAAGCATACACTTTGTTGGAACAGATAATGTCTGAAAATAAATGTTTTGAAAAAAAAAAACAAATAGTTCAAAATACTTAACTAGATAAAATTTAGGATTCTTTAACAATTTTAAAATAACAGAAATATTACTTTTAAATTAGCAAAAAATGGATTCAACTTTTGCAGCAGAGGACCTCAATCTGGACTTGGGGTCCATTTATCTAAATGGTTCTTCAAAGCATGCTGAATCCAAACACTTGTTACTTCAACCGTACAATTGACATTGAATTATTTGTCTAGCTTTAGTACTATCCTAGCCACTTAGGCATTTGCCTTCTTTTTAGATATTTTTTCAAAACTTACCAAAAGTAACAAAGTGGCAGCAACATAGTTGGATTAAGATTTGCTTTGAAGAAGCCAACCCATCTACCCTTAAAAAACATAATGAAACTTCTCTGAGCGGGCCAAAGTTTAGATTTTAGTAAAAAAAAAAACTTATTTGGTAAAGCGACACAGTTAAAAATATAACTATAATAATAACTAAAACACTTTTTACTTACAACTCATGCCATAAATACTTATTTTCAGGAGTAAGAGAAAACACAAAAAACTAACTTTTTCAAATCCTGAAACACACAAGCATTCTTCTTCATATACTGCCACTTAAAAAACTCCTAGCCAACATAAGGCTAGGTATTCCAATCTGTCTTGAATTGCAGCACTGGAAACATTTAACCAAAAGAGATTCCGCACTCTGTGGATCCACATATGCAAAAGATTATGAGGGGGGAAAATAGACCCACAACCCACTTCCTAAGCGAGAGGTTAATCTCTGTGTTAATCCAATGGGGGGAAAAATCAATTTTGGAAAGTTACTTACTCCAGCTGTATTGAATGTCACCAAGTTCAACTTTGTTTTTAAAATAGGTTAAAATATTTACCAAAATGACATTAATCCAGAAAGAGGATTTTTACTGTGAATCATTGTTTCTTTGGTCTAAGACCTCTTTTGAAATTCCATTTAATTAAGAGAAAGACTAAAATCATTTTATACAAAACATTGATTAAACCAGTTTTAACCTATGCTCTTGCCAGAAGAAAGAGCCTTGATGGTCTTTGAGAGGAAGGTCTTAAAAGCTATTTGTGGTGCTGTCTTTGAAAATAACACCTTGCGAAAAAGGTTTAACTTGGAGCTACACAAAATCTATAAATATGATGACGTCATCAAATATATAAGATTAGATAGAATGAGATCGGCAGGCCACCTTCTGAGAATGAAAGCTGAGAGAACGCCAATTAGCGTCTTAAAAGTAACTCTTTTTTTTTTGCGACCAAGAAGAAGACCCAAGAAGTGGTGAAAGGAATGCCTGGAAGAGGATTTCGCCCTCTTACAAGCAAAAAAATGGGTATCGATTTCTGGAAAGAAGGCAGAATAGGAGAGACAGCCCACAAAGGGCTGTCGAGCCAATGCTGATAATGGTTCAACTATTAAATTGTAAAATTATGTATTGGACATTAAAAAATATTCGAATCAGACATTCAAGCCAGCTACAACAATCAAATACAAAAAAACGTTTGTAAAAAATATTCAATACAGCTGGAGTAATTGAGCTTGAAAAATTAATTTCCCCATTGTATTAACACAGCGAAGAACCCCTCGCTCAGGAAGGTCAATTGTATGTCTATTCCCCCTTAAATCTAATGCAGAAGACTGAAGAATGGGGCTGGAGAAAGAAGACAGGTTATTTGGAATTTTGCAGTCATTTTCATGTCTGAAGGCGTCATTTTTGTCTCTTCGGGACATGTCCTAAGACACCCCCTGGATATCGTTGGGCCTGCGAATGACAAATTCGATTGGGTTAAAGTTTCAATTTTACAAGTAGCAGCCTAGCGGCGGGAGGGGTATCAATGGTACTACTGGAAATGATAAGTTATTTGACATCATACAAAGATCTTAGAATGAATAAAAGCACAGTTTGAGTCAAATGCCCCAGTACAAGAGGCTAAGGGTCGTAATTGGAATCCGTTTGCTGCACATATCTGTTTAACCAATTTGACAAATATTTTGCTCACTATAAATACATTCTATTTGGAACTGTTACATTTTTTAATATTCAATGCAAGGGTAAATGTAACTGCAAAAGGCAAATATTCTTTTTAAACTATAAAATAACACTGAATTTTCTTTATAATAATGGTGCTGAACATAATGAATAACACAAACAAAAACTTGTATAACTCAAACGCAAATATAACTAAAATGGAACAATGTGACTGGTTTGGTGTTGCAGCTGTGATTTAAAACTAACTGTTCATAATATTTTAGAATTTGGATGAAGAGATAAGCATGGTGAATTAAAAACTACTGGTTTTGAACTAAAAATATGAAAAAGATTATTTGAACTCGTATCCATAAAAATCACCTATATAACATCGCCAATAAAAGTCATTCTTAAAAATATTGTAGTAAAAAAAGGATATTTATACAATAAAATTGAAATGGAATTTAATTGTTTTTAATTCCCCATAAACATTTACAGTAGCAAGCTTGTTGCAAATAATCAGGCAAGTTGGTGTTAAACGCGTTCTAGATTTTTGATAGATACATACACTGAAAAAATAATACAACTTACATAAGCTAAAAAACATCAAATCTTGTTTTGAAGAATCACATTGTTGTTATGGGAAATATTGCCAAAATTTAAATAGAATCATTATTCCCTGAAGTTACGTTTTGAATATAATCACAGGTCTTAAATTTATTCGAATCGTTTTAGTTTAGCTTCACACATATTTAATCCAAATAAGGAGGATTACTTTTTGAACTATGCATCAAATGAACATTTTTTTAAAAACCAAAAACGTCTCACATATTTGTAAACCATTTAATTATAAAAAACCCCCCATTAAATTATCAAATTTGATTAAATGGGTCAATGTTAAGCAAATCAGGTTCTCAATTATAACTAGGGGCATTCAAACATTTCTCTATGCTTTACAAAACAGATAATTCAATTCAGTATCTTATCATCTACTTAACAGAAACAGTCAACAAACAATAAGACATGCAATAGTAATTAAATTCGAAGCATGTGTAGCAACTTACGATCGATTCTGGCTTGAGCATCTGAACTTGGAAGATGACGTACTCCCCAGGATCGTACATGATTCCGAACTGGGTCTGTTTGCAGAACTCCCAATTGCAGTCATTCATTTTCTGAAACACAAATGTGTCTTACAAACATTTCTACACTATAACATCTCAAAAACAAGTTACCAATAACAATATTACCCTAAACAACTTACAAATAACAATGCTTTTATATGCTACTTAAGTTTAAAGTCTTCCTCAAATTGGATGAGTACTATTTAAAACCATCCTGCAATTTCAGTTGTAATTGAAACAATCCTTGTAGTAAAATCACAAAAATACAATTTTCATTTCTGTCAATTTCATTAATTCTGTTTAAATATTAAGATGGTTTAATAAAATAGGACATGCATCAAATAACTCTTTGACAAATCCAACCCCTATTGAAGCAGACTAAAACTAAATTCAGCCTGCTGTCCCTATTTAAGCCCTCCTGACCATAGACCCTTGGGTGAGAAACATATGTTCCAGTCATGTGAACCCAATCATGCTGAACACTAAGTGTTTAGTTCCCAAGTATACTTGGTCCCCATTTTATCAACCAACTTACAAAATGAAAAGCTGAGTGGCAAACCCCAGAACTGCGGTATGGCAGGGACACTAAGCCACTGGGCCTTTGTTGCACAGATATACTATGTAAAATGTTACTTATAGACAACTTCGAAAGAAAGCGAAATCTCACTTACAGCCACTTCAACAATGGGCCAACTTTCAGCTGGTCTTTCTGTGAGGGTGCTGTCTTCCTCCAGTCCAATCATCTACGAGAAAGCACACATTGGAAGAAAAGTGTTCATTTAAATCACTAGTTATCAAGAACCCTTATATAAGCTTTTTAAATGGAAAGGTCTAAAGTAGCCAAATGGAGCAAATTTTACATTTTTGGCCACAATTTACAAGGAACGAAAAGTTGCTTTTAGAACATCACGAATGTCTTGAAAAAATGCAACCCGGGTACATTATTGCACATGCTGCTACATAATGAAGTTTAGGATCACATTACATCAAGGTAAATTTTATCAAGTAAAAAAAATGCATATTGTTGAAACATTGCAGATTTGTTTGAAAAATATTTTTTTAATATTCAGATGATTAAAATGTTAGAATATAGCAAAGGGTAGGTACACATTTATCCTGAAGAAAAATTACATTTTCCAGAACTTTAATGAACCAAATTTATAATTATAAAGACATATCTCAACTAATAATTGAATTTTAAGATTAATAAATATATATCAATATTAAAAATAAACTAAATTACCTAAAATTAGTTTTTTTTATTGAATTTCACACTTTTCGAAAAACAGACTTTTTACGAATTTAAGAGTTTAAAACTATTACAAAGCAATTTTTAAATAGTTAAAAATTATATGATTAATAAATTTCTAATTAATGAATTTTTAATACTGCATAATTACCTCCGTGACAGAATCTTTTCGAGTGATGTCTATAGTTGTGACATGTAGAGAGATCGGCTTTTCCCTATACCGCCTCTTCCAAATGGTGACAGGACTATTATACATTTTGAACTGTACAACTGTTTCAGATGTTAGCCAGCCTTTGGCTATGCTTTCGACATCGTCTAAAAATAAAACAATTAAATACAACAACAACAAAACAGTAATATGATCTACATTTTACTACATTATCAAATTCAATAAAATTTACTAATAAAGATATTAATTTTTACGTTATACATTACGAATATAAGGATTTTTATCACATTAAAACAGCTGAAGAGGTCAAGCTGTGAAATAATTATTACGAATTAAAATTAACTTTTTTTCACAACACATGAAGAACATATATTCGGATCATTATTTAAAAAAGATATTTACAAAATAAAATAAAAGGTTTTATTATTTTCGGGCAATATTTCCCCCCACGTTTTGGGGCATTTTACCTGATGGAGTGAATGATATCAGGTGTGTAGCCAATCATAAAATTGGTGGTCTTGTTTTTTAAAAGAAAAATTGGCCTATGCTGACATATCACAGCATAGGCAGAAATTGGAGTTCCGAAAAAAAAAAATACCTAGAATTTTTTAAAGTGTTTCCATTGCGTAGTCAAAACGGTAAAGCATAAAGACTATGATACTGATCTATTTAAGATATTAATGGATAGACCTTTAACACTATTTGAATGATTTAAATAATTGAGCTCAAAGTCATATTTGTCAATCTTGTGACATTTTCTCAGGGCTAACTCTGGGTAGAATGGGTGGCTTGTTGCTTCTTTTTTTAAATATTCGGAACTCTAGTAACGACTAGCGAGTTGAATCTGCTTGTTCCATGTGACTCAAATCATACCTGCTCTCATTCTAACATTTCACTGGTGGTTTCCGTAATAGGTGGTATAACACGGTAAGCTCCACCAACTACATTGATTAACCAATTGCAAGGTTCCCACTCTTTTTTAGAAATAAAAATCATGGAGGTTTTAAGGACTTTTCAAGGACCCTCAAAAAATTTTTCAAGGACCATTCCTTCAATCATAACATGCCATTTCTAAAAATAAAACAAAATCCGTAAAATCTATGTATACGAAGGAACATATCAATGCCCAGCTTTTCAGAATATTAAAGTTTTCAAATTTTGAAATATCGCCAAGTGTTATTGCAACCATATCAGAGGACAACAAAGAAGGATTTGGCAAAAATGTAACTGGTTAATAAGCATTTACGTAGAAGGGTGAAATGCTATGTGAACAGCGCCAAGTTGGCAATGTTTTAGGGAATGACTTCTTGAATTTGAATTTCACAAACAAAGAAAATAAAGGACTTTACGGCGATTTTTGATCAAAATCAAGGAGTTTAAAAGGTCCTTGAAATTTAAAATTAAAATCAAGGACTTCTTAAGGACTTTCAAGGACCAGTGGGAACCCTGAATTGAACAGCTTAGTGGAAGAATGTGCCAAGGGACAAAAAAGTGAAATTGAGAAAAATGAGCTTAAAAGTTTGCACTTAAATCCGTTAAAAATGGTCAAAAATATGCTTAATTTTAAGTTTATGAAAAGGGGGAAACTTGTTATCTTTAATGGATGGATTGAAATGCTCATACACAGAAATCTCAATTTTTACCAAAATGCCACTTGGCACATTCCTCTACTAAGCTCTTCTATCAAGACCTTATTTTCATTCCTCTGACACTGTTGCCATTCACAACGTGAAATATGTCCACAGCGGTTACCTTGAAACCCAAATGTGTCGAGGTCACACTTGTTCTCGTTGCACTCCATGGGCCGGAGGATCCTGGGCTTGAGGTGGCTCTCCCAGTGGCGCACAACATTCTCGTACTTGCCCTCATTCTCCACCACCGCGCACACCAGGTACCGGTACTGCAGATTCTGCTGGGACGGCACACTTACCACGCCCTGCCAGATGTTACTGCACAAATACAAATGAATTATAAATAACATACTATCAATATACACTCTAGGAGGAAACAGCGTTTGACAACAAAACTTTCCCAAGGATTCCCCCCCCCCTGTATTGTGGAGAGTTGAATGAACGTCGCACTACAGGGGCTACATCCACAAGGGCTATTGGCTGGTGTCGTCATTTAGAACCACAGTCAAGCTGGCATTTGGACAAGGAATAGTTAGACAAAAATTAACAAAAATTTAAGGTGCAATGATAAATTGCTATCATTTATGCTATGGGAATTTAGACATTAGATATCTATTTTAAACAAGTTGGTTTGTTACAGAATCTGTCACTTAAACCGCTTCCACACAACATTTGTGCTCAACAGGAAACACTATTTATACACCACAGAAAGAAATTCGCCAAACAGCGCCTTTAGCTAGTTGTAATTCCAAAATTATCTAATTTCTTTAATCTTCTTTTGCAGATTTAATAATTAATCTTTATTGTTTGCTAATTTTTTTTTGAAGTTCGAAGAATAAGGATATATTTTTTAATAAATATCTTTTAGTGGCCACCAGTTTACAGATAAAAAAAAAAAATTAATAAAATTGATGCGTTAAAAATAAAAGCGAAACGTTGCATATTTTTTATGCAAAGTGAAAATTCTTTATGCATCTTTTTTCATACATATATAATGAACCATCAAAAGAACTCTATTGTGATATTACAACAATCCAAACTAAATTATATATATATATCACATAAATAAATAAAATATTCTTTCTTTAATTCTCTTTTTATTTTTATTTTAAATAAAGTTTCTCAAACGTTTAACGAAATGGCAACAGTGAAAATATTGATTAAATAAGTTTGGCTAGTTTCATTTAAATTTTATTTCGAAAATTCAATAATTATTACTTATCATTTGCAAAAATTAATCTATATTTTAAAGAATAAATATGTAATATTCCTCGCTTTTAAATAGAATGAAAATATTTCATATCAACATACGAAGAATTTGGTAATGAAATATATTTGACGTCATTTCAAACTGATCGATGTCGCAAAAATAAATTTATTTAAATTTATTGTCTAAAAGAATTAAAGTTTCCCGAGCGATTTTTGCGATGGCGATTTAATTCTAATAAAAATGGCTTCCTATGCTTTTTAAATGAGCATTAAATTTTGCAGTTTTTTAAATAATTGAAGTACTTCGAATTCTAATTATTTTCTGAAATTTTCAATGTATTCTAATTTCGATGCGCTGAATTTTTTGACGTATCACACTTGTCGGTAGCATGTAGTTTGGGCTATGAAAGTGGGTGACAGACGGACAGAACGATTATAATACCTTTCCACGTTATAAACGTGGTGTGGAAGCTAAAAATCAATAAGCATGAGGTTAAAATACTGGACAATTTTTTTTAGTTTGTGGCATGCATTTAAATTTTTCTTCAAAAATTTGAAGCTGCAAACACCATAATTAATCATTAAACAGATTATCATTTAAAAAAAACTCTTAATCATCTAAAAAAGAAGCTTAGATAGTGACCTTCATAGCATTCAGAATTTTAGTTTTTTCAAACGTATTAGGAATTCCAATTTAAGAGTTTAGTGGAAGAACGTACTATGAAATTTTTGAAAAAAATTGACATTTTGTGCCAATGAACATGTTATTCCATAACATATTCCACCAAAATGGCGATTCATATCCTTAAGATCACCGGAATTGCTTGCTTATACGGAATCACCAGAGTTTTGCATTATTGTAGGGAGTTCCAAAATTTTAGAAATCTCAATTTTCAATATAGCCAGAGTTTCTGGATGTTATGATGGGCAAGTTCATAAATTTTTAGATCACTGGAGTTTTGTGATTTATAGAAAGCTGTATAACTGGGACTAGCGATCCTTAATTTAGAACCTCGAACAAAACGAAAACCCAATTACTTTTTAAAATGTCACTTTGGTCAACCTTAAGCGAAAGGGTGAATCTGAAGCACTGGTGGAAGTGGCTGTCAATGTCAAGTGCGTTTTATAAATTTTGTGTCCCATTAATTATAGCTATGCCAACAGATACGAAGCCTTAGTAATAATGAAACTACAGGACAAGGAAAAGAAAACTGACTGGTTGAAGGGTAGAAAAACTGTTAATTAAAAACCTTAAAGCTTATTTTCTGGGTTCCATTTTTTTTTTTGGTCACATAGCATGTTCTTCCACTAAGCTCCTCAAGGTCTAAATTTGCAATTTTAAATGCAATTGCCGTAATTGTGTTTGCCGTTTACACGTTAAGCAAGAAAAACGATTCAATTTAATAAACTTCATTTGTATTTGCTAAACTTGCCCGAGTTACAATAATTATAAACAATTGAAAATAATTTATACACATAAAATATTAATGTGTATGATTATAAAAAATAACTTATTGCATGAGGAAAATAGAATATAAAGGGTTAAATAAATTTTGACAACGAAATTAAGGTACAAGTAAGAATTAAAAGTTTTTTTTAAATGATAGCATGGGCTAGCCAAATTTGCAGGGTTTTTTATTTTATAAATTTGATACACTGCTATTAGTTACTATTACACAGTATTGTTAATTTTGCATATAATTACACTGCTCTTCTGAGCTAAATTTTCTAAAAGCTTTCATTTTACACATTTTAACATTAATAAAAGCAAGAAGATGAATGAAACTTCAAAAGAATACACTAAAACATAGTATATGTCATAATACCAATGAATAATTCACTAAAAGCATAACTATAATTTTAACTTCATGAACTTTTAGCATCATGACATACTTAGAAGTTTAAACAATATTTTTACAAGAAAAAAAGTTCTTTCTTACCCTTCAGGATATAATTTATTCAGCTGTACAGCTTGTGAAACTTTCCATTCCCCTAATTCTTTTGTATTTCCAGAAATAAAGACACTTTCACCAGTGTTCGTATCAGCGCGTACTTGCACCAATATGTCCTGAAAATTTCCATTGACAGTACGCATTTTTGCAACGTATTCAGTCCCAAATAAATTATTATGATTTAAAAAGCGAACAAAGTAGACTAAAATCCAAGAAGAAACATAATTTAAAACTGATGTAATAGTTTGTTGCTCGTGCCACTAGTTGTAAAGTTGTTTATCCTTTTTCAACCTCAAACGTATACCTTCGGGGCAAGGCGATTCGTTCTATGTTTACAAGCAGGTTTACACTTTTACCGTGCGTTTACAGCTTCGAGAAAAGCACGGACCGACTCGCCAAGCAAACGCGCCAATTATTAAGGTTTTGGCGAAGTTTTACTGTAACTCAAATGGTGACTGCAGGGAAAATGAGTGTAAAGGAATTCTGGTGGTTATACGTGTCGTGCGTCGGCCATAGCGTCGCTATTTTCTTAGAAAACGCGTTTCGTCATATTTGTTTTTTGACTGTGTGTGTTTTGATGGAACGAACACGTTTGCGAAAATGACAACGCAATATATGTAATGTGCAAAAAAGCTTGTGCAAACAAATTCTTCATTTCTTTTTATATTAATTAGATAATATATATTTAAGAAAATGTATTTATGAAGGATTTAATTTCTTTATAAACAATTTGTATCTTTTGAAAATTGTTTATATTTTGTTTTGTATTCCGAAATTTTCAAATTACATAAAATCTCTTTAGTAATTTTCTGATTCCTACGTATAAAGGTTGCGAGCGTGTGGTAACCGGCAACCGCCACACCACTCCCCTCCTAGAGACGTGGTTAGTAACCATGCGCAGGCTGCTTCGCTGTGCATTGTGCTGCGTTGAGTTGAGAGAGAGTTGTGTACCACCGTTGGGTTGAGTTGCGTGCAGCGTTGAGTGCATCAGCAGAGAGTAGCAACAGAGGTGACCCGCTGACGGTATCGTCACCCACTCCAACGATGCTCCTGATACGATGCGCTCAACCACGGTTGCTACACTCGCTGCTAATGCACTCAACGCCGCACGCAACTCAACCCAACGGTGGCACACAACTCTCTCTCAACTCAACGCAGCACAATGTACAGCGAAGCAGCCTGCACACGGTTACTAACCACGTCTCTAGGAGGGGAGTGGTGTGGCGGTTACCTACCACACGCACGCAACCTCAATAAATCATCCACTCGCTAGAGGGCGCAGATTTACCTCTGCATTCCTACCAGTATTCTGAATAACATCGAATATTATAGTATATAACCCGAGGTAACTCATCTCTACCTTGAGGATCCTTTTGGTAGACTGTGGGTTACTGAGGCCGCTACACTTTCAAGGCAATAGATTTTTTTCTTATATATATGAAGAATATTTCCCCCCCTTTACTTTGATTAAATCTCCTTTCAATATTGAAATATTGCGTTACTCAACACCAAATTATGCCAAATTGAAATTTTTTGAATTCCAATTTTAAAAAAAAGTTTTTTTTTTCAAACTGCTATTTCAGATTCAAAACCAACTACTAATTTCTGTTGAATAATAAATTTTTGGCACTGAAGGGGTTGATACGTTGATATTGTTTACTGGAAACTTTATAAAGGTGTGCAATATGTACTTTACTATGGTCTATAAGAATATTAGAAAAATTGTGAAATTTTAATACTATTTTTTTATATAAACGTAAAAATTATAAATTTCAGTAAAACGTTTTTGTTTTTAAAAGCAAATTACCATATTTTTAACTAAAAATAAAAATAAATAATAATATAATACAAAGTGATTTTACTTTTAATATATTGAAGAATTATATTTTGACCTTAAGGCCATATAAAGGGCGGAAATTGGTCCGAGGTTTCAGAGTTCCCAGCACCTGTCAGATTATATAATAAGGTTTTAGAGAAAATCACGCATGCGCAAATGGTAGTTGCCTTAGAACTTTTCAGGTTAAAAAGTTATCGAAATTACCTTATTGGGTATATACAATATTAAAAAGTACATTTAAGTATATTTAAAAGTACTGAATTATTGAGTGGTAATTGAAAGAAAAGAAATACTTTCGTTAAATGGCAGATAATGGGGTTCATTTCACGTCGTGGGTGGCAACAGCTCCAACGGTTTGTTTTCATTTGTTGAGTGGAATTACTTTTGTTTTGGTGTTCAAAAATGAGTTTTCTAATAAGATTGTACTTATTTAATTTTTTTAAATGCCATCTTCTTTCTGTGCTGTTGGTTCTTCAAAACATTTGCTAAAGAAAGCTTGCATGATAGAAAGAAAAGTTTCTTTTCATTCTATATCGATCATTTCGAGAATGAAACCGAAGCAACCAATGAAATAGCAGTACGCGAAAAATGAAAACAAGAGTGTTATATCATCTGAAACATTCCCATTACCATTCATTCAGTAATTTGTTGTGTTTCCATAACAAACAATTGATGTTTCATAATAGCAAGTAAACTTACACTCCATTTCAAGTTTTCCGATAAAACTACTCAATTTTGACTTTCGAAATAAAATAAGTGTACTTCGATTTTATCAGCTACGTCAACTGTAGCAAGGTTAATAGTGGTATTTAGGAACAAAGAAACACTTAAATCGTTATACTACTTTGTACAAAAATGGTTTCTTTAATCTTTGCCCTTTATAATGTTTTTTGACGTTTCGAATTCCGGGCGAAATATATAATAGATATTTTGAACAATTTAATTCTTTCCTCCGATTATATAATTTGATTAAATTGTAAATTATATTTTTTTATGTTGTCAGAAATGTCATAAAGAGTTAGAATGGGCTTGTTTCAACACTTTGTCAAAGAAAACAAAACAACCAATGAAATCGCAGTTCGGAGCGTGTGACGTAATAAAAAACCAATGAGCTTGTTTCATCACTTTGTCAAAGAAAACAAAACAACCAATAAAATCGCAGTATGGAAAGCGTGACATCATAAGAAATATTCCCATTAAAAGCTTCGAGCTTTAAAGTAGTAACGCTTAAAAGTGTTACTACTTCAAACAAACATGGTTTCCTATGTTTTTTTTAGGTTTAGAATTTCAGAGGCATATATAATCAATATTTCGAACGATTTAATTATTTAATTCTATCATATACTTTAATTCCATCATAAATTTAATAACATTTTCTAATGTTTTCATAAATATCAAAAATAGTTAGAATTTTTCCATAGGGTATGTCTGTCATTCACAGTAATTGGACTCTTTTTATCAGAACGTTCTGATAAAATGCTGTTAGATAATATTTATGTCCTGTGATAAAGTTTCGATAAAAAAATAGCAAATATCTTAATTGATATATTATTGAATTGAACCGCCTTGGATTGAATACCATTAGAAATAAAATGCCTTCACATGTTCCACTGCAAAGTTAATAGTACAGAATCAGAAATGAAAATATTTTGGTTTGGGATTGTAAGCAAGAATGTTTGATTTAAGAGTTTGTTTTCAGACAACTTAGTCTTCAGCTGTTGTGAATCGGCATCCCACTTTCTTTCTATAGAATGCACTCGAAACAGATATTATTAGATAATTAATTTTTATAAAATATAATTTTTATAGTCTGCGAGAAATTTAGTTTTCACTACCTGGCAACTGTGTAATGAAGTTTGTGTTCAAGTCATAGAGTTATAATAAGTAAACTAGAGGGCGAAAAACAAGAACGAACCGATGCGCCACACTGGGAGTCACGTGATCGGGGGATTTCGAAGAGAAAACCGAAAGTTTTTTTCTATAGCTCACAGCGGGAAAACGTCGTCTGCTCACGCGGAATGTACTGAAAATGGTACACTATTGTTCTGCATATGGCTGCAAAGGAAAATTTACTAAAGGAGGACCTTTTACATTTCATGGGGAAGATTTTTATAAACTTTCCTTATTGAAATAGAAATAACTTAATAAATAAAATCAAAAAGTATATTGCTAATCATGGTTTTTAAAACAACATTCGTTACATTATGTCATTTAATACGATTTATTATTATCAATTGCATGTAAAAATAAAAATGTTTTGTTTAATAATCGGCAACAATAGAAAGTCTTTTAAACGTGTATTTTTTTTGCTTTTCATGACTTATTTTTCGGAAATCGCTTGGCGCTCTATTGGCCATTGGCGTTATTTTGGAAATCGAAATTAATAATAATTTTGGAAATAAGTGTGTTTTGTACTCAATTTAAATTGCAGTTTTTACAGTGTTTCATTATATTTCTTGCATTTATTTTTTATGAAATTAAATTTTTGAGATAAGAATTTATGGACTAATTATATATTAGCTTCCACACTACGTTTATAACGAAAAAAGTGGAAGGTTTTATAATCGTTCAGTTCGTCTGTCCGTCACCCACTTTAACAAAAACAACCGCGAACGAGTGCGACGATAATTCAAACTAAACTTAATTTTTTTTTAACTATGGTAAAAACTTATTATATTCTCTGACAAGAAAGTTTTTTCGCAATAAAATTTTGAAAACTTTTAAACAAAACTAAAATTACTGGGAACTCGTTTTGTCATTTAAATAAAATATTTTGCTTTGGATATTTTTTTATTCCTTTTGTTTGTATCAAAAAATATAAAAGCTGGGTTATCTAAGCTCATCTCATAGCTAAGCTTATCTCATGTTATACTTATTAAACAAAAAATTTAAAAATAGGATCCAAATTTGAAAGGGGGTACGGGCAGAGGCGTGAAAATCTTCTCCAACTATTCCGTTTTGTTATTCTTTCATCATATAAGAAAAAAGAAAAATAGTTATAATTATTGCATAAAACACAGTGTACATTTAAATTTGTTTTAAACTAAAGTACTAATATTGTTTTTTACTTGCACGAACCAAACCCATTAAAAATAAACATAGTTCCCTCAATTATTTTTTTAAGTTTTCTTAACTCACATGTTTCATAAGTACCTATTTTAATATAAATGTAGAAGAAAAAATGAAAACAACTGTTACAAACAAGTGGATGGCAATTTGAAAAAAAAAACGTCACAGACCGCGTTAAAGAACTACGATTTTTACCAGGAGCGCCGAAAAGGGAGAAAGAGCGGCAATGCCATCTGGTGGTTGACCTTGGATCAACGCCAAATATCACAGCCCTAAAGCACGTGACAAGGGTGAAACGGTTTTAATGTGAGTATCAGGCAGTGAATGGGAGATTTGCATTATCGCGCTCTCTCCTTATTAAAACTCTATGGTTCAAGTTCTTTTCTCTCTTTTTTTTAAAAAAAAGTAAGCTCTTTTAAAGCGTAAGGAGCCATAACAGGATGAAATATTGATGTTACAAGTCCAAAATTTTTCTGGAATGTGTCTCTCCCTTATACCTCCATGCGTTTTTTTTTCTTTTTTAAAATTCCAATTAGTTTTTTAATTAAAAAAAAAATTAGTCTTTCTCTATGTTAAAGTGTTGGCTTTTAAAGCGTACGGAGTCATAACAGCATGAAATATTCATCTTAGAACTCCATTCTTTTTCTAGAATGTGTGTCTCCCTTATAACTCGATATGTTTTTTTTTTCAAATTTCCAATTAGTTTTTTAATTAAAAATTAAAATAAGTCAGCCAAAAACGAAAACATGGTTCTTTTCTGCATAAACACCACGGGAAAAAGATCAGAAATGCGTGATTTGTTACGTTCTTTTTAACTAAAAACTAAGAACTTAACTAAGAACTAACTTAACTAAGAACTGTTCTTTTAAAAAGAACAGTTCTTTAACCTGTTCTTTTTACAAAAGTTGCTTTACACGTGGAAGAATTCCGGCAAATATAAATAAAATTAAAAAAGTAATATTTATTTCTTCAAAAAGTAATACAACCTAAATATTTTAGAATAATTTATGACAAAACTATTTCAAAATTTTAGTAGATTATAAAAAAAATAATTTATGACAAAGTTATTTTGATTAAACATTTAACATAACAATTATTCTAATAAAAATTTCAATAAACAAACATTTTATAACAAATTATTTTATTAGGTTAATTCTGCTAAAGTGGTATCACAAAATTTTTATTTTTTATTTTCAGAACTGATAAAAAATATCACGTTGTTAAATCTTTTCTTTCAACTTTTTTTCTTCGCAGGTGACTTTTTTTTGTTGTATTTAATCTTTCGTATTTTTTTGTATTTTTATATTATTGCTGTGTGTATTATTTGAAGAAGCCGTTACTAAGCAGAATATTTGGAACAAGAAGAGAAGTATTTTTAGAGTTAAAAGTTCGTAATTTAGTTAATAATTACGTTTCGTTTTCATTAATTTTTCTTTATTTGAACTATGTAATATATATTTCTTTTCAGGGCGTGATAGTTAATTAGTGTTTTATAATTAAGTTTCGTTTGCATATTTTTATTCGTTTGTACATGTATTATATTTTCTTTTCAGGGCGTGGTAGTAAAGAAGTTAAGTTTAGTTTTAACTATCGTCGCACTAGAGCTACACAAGGGCTATTGGCAACGGGCGTCGTATTTTAGAACCACAGTCAAGTGACGAGCCGACACCTGAGAAGGCACCCAACGCAACCGTTAAGGCGACATCGAGCGATAGCGAGCAGGGGGTGGAGCCCTCTAGTTGCTGAAACAAAAGTTGTTGCTGTTTTTTCTTGTTAAAAATGTTTGATAATTTCTCACGTTAAAATGTTTTAGATACTGTCCCTTATAAATAAGTTTTTGAATATTTTTGAAATTAGCATTAGATTAAAAACTCGAAAACTGATTTATGGTGAGTTCTATATTTACGTTTACATGCAAAACGTAATAATTGAATAAAATTTTATTGTGGCCAACTTATGGTCTGTGCATCACCCAAAAAAGTTGCATTAGGTTCCTTCTCAAGTGTCGGCTCGTCACTTGACTGTGATTCTAAATTACAACGCCAGTTGTCAAAGAGCACTCGCGCAGAGTGTGACGATAGTTATTTTTCTGGCAATGGGAATGTTTCTTATGGTGTCACGCTTTAAGTACTGCAATTTCATAAGTTTTTTCGTTTTCTTTTCGTTCTACGATTTTATTGGTTGCTTCGGTTTCAATTCACGATCAGAATGCGGAAATAGACGAAAAGTAACTTTTCTTTCTATGCAAGTTTTCTTTAATAAATCATAAAAAACAAACAACAACGCTGCAAGGAGTTGACACGTAAAAAAAAAAACTTACTTTCGAATACCAAAACAAAAGTAATTCGAGAAAAATGAAAATAAGACATCGGAGCTGTTGCTAGATCCGATGTGAAACAACCCCATTTCTGAGATTATAGAAAAAACGTAAATTTAAAAACAA